>JAVJIF010011782.1:0-138381 GCA_038442645.1 Agave tequilana | reverse complement strand
GCACAAACATTGGACACGGACACTGGAAAATACGCGGACACGGAAACAGACACGGGACACGAACACAGACATGGACATGGGACACGTGAAATAGACACAAACATGTTTATATTGATTAGGGTTTCAGCTTAATTTGTTATTAGGGTTTCTGCTGGATTTGTTAATAATTATTGAAATCATGTACCATTTGTTAATACGATACTATTGATTAGGTTAAAACTTGTTTATACGATACTATACGATACACAGTACACGGGACACAGACATGTTTATGAAGCATGGAGACTGGCACTGGATACATACACGGACACTGGACATATACACGGACAAGAACACGGACACAGGACATGAGACACGACACAGGCATGGACACAGGACATGTGAAACAAACACGAACATGTTTAATTAATTAGGGTTTTTGCTTGATTTGTTATTAGGGTTCCTGCTGGATTTGTTATTAATCATTGAAATCATGTACCACTTTTTAATACGATACTATTGATTAGGTTAAAACTTGTTTATATGATACTATATGATACACAATACACAAGACACAAACATGTTTATGAAGCACGAACAATGGATATCGGACACGTACACGGACACGGACACTGGGCATATACACAGACACGAATACGGACATGGGACACGAGACACGAACACAAATATGGATACTGGACATGTGAAACAGACACGAACATGTTTATGAACCCTAGATTTCTATTCTAATTAATTACCCGACCCAATAAACCCTAAATTTTTGTTCAACAAACAACGTATATTACATGTCTTATAATTCTCTCTGATACAAATAACTTGTGGGTCTTGAACATGAGATCTTCATAGACCTTTTGTTGAAATCAACAGTTGTCAGTGGTTATTAGAAGTAATGTATGATGGTTATTAGATTGTCTGTTTGGACAAGTTTAAGATTGCATTGTAATTGGACACTGCATACGTGTTGTGTGTATTTGACAAATATTTTGATAGTACCTTATTTTGTTCTTTGGGCCACAACTATCTTATGTGGGCCTGGAGAAGACGGGGGAGGTGCTGCAGAAATTTAATCGAAATATATAAAACACGTATATATCTCCAACTATACAATGTAATTCTGAAAGGGATAGGACCTATCACCCTTAACTGAACCCTTACTGTGACATTCCATAAATCCTAAACTCTATTCAAAACTCTAAACAATAATCCTAACCTAAAACTAACTCTAATCACAACATACAACTAATTAAATATTTACTACTTGTTGTGTAACAGTGTCTATCCTGCAGTAAAGAATGAAGTAGGACATGAGTTGGGTACACTGGAATAAAAAAATATTAAATACAGACATAAATGTGAAGAGTTTGTAGAATTGACTTTTGATCATTCCGCCATTAATAATAAAATAAGTTGTCAATGTAGGGATTAAGAACAAAAAAATGCTTGACAAGGACAACATGACGCTCCATTTACTAACTAAGGGGTGGTATCAAGATTACGCTCGTCTTGAGCGGTGGCATTTGCATAAGAACCAAAACAACATCCCCACCATATAGAAATGGCAGTGATGACCAGGGCCTTGGTGATAGTGTCAGTTATGGTGGTGTCAACTATCATGGTCTTTTAAGTTCATTTTTACATTATCCGATCGACGAAGGCTGCAGTGATCTGAATGGCAATGACCCAACTGATGCGTCTCCCTGGGAGATGAATGACTTTAGTGAGAAAGTTAAAGAATTACATACTCCATTATACCCAGCTATAAGAACTATTCCAGACTGTTATTCATAATAGAGTTATACGTCATCAAATCAAGAGGTAAGATTAGCGACGTCACATTTAGAGAGACGGTACATTTACTGAAGAATGCATTCCCTGACATAAACTTTCAGACTCGTTCTACGAGACTTAAAAACTTATTAGAGCATGGCTGTGATTACAAGAAGATTGATGTGTGCCAAAATGATTGCATGTTATTCTGGAAGCAAAAAGAAAACTTGGATGCTTGTAAGGTGCGCAATGAGCCTAGATAGAATCTAACAAGGTTTTTGTTGAAGAAACGAAGAAAAAAAGTATTTAAAAAAGTTTTAAGATATTTCTCATTGATTCTAAGGCTTTAAAAACTCTATGCGGTGAAGATCACCACAAAGGACATGAGGTAGCATACAGAGGAGCAAACTTGACGATAGGATCCTAAGGCACCCTACCGATTCAAATGCATGAAAAGATTTTTCATGAAGCATATGAAGTACTTGCGGGAGCCGCGTAATGTTAGGCTAGGGTTGGCTACCGACGGGTTTAATTCATTTGAAAACATGAATATTAATTACAGTACATGGCCTGTCATTTTAATGGTTACAACCTGCCTCCGGGATTTTGCATGGAGCGATCTTATATGATGATGTCACTGCTTATTGAGGGTCATACAGGTCAAAACACATATCGACATCTACTTGCAACCATTAATAGAGGAGTTGAATATATTGTGGGGGTCTAGGGATATCAACTTGGGATGCATCTATGAAACAATACTTTCAGATGCGAGCAAACTTTATGTGGACGAGCAATGACTTTCCTGCTTAACCTATCATGTCCGATTGGAGCACGTCCGACTATCTTGCTTGTCCTAGTTGTGCAGAGAATACTGTAGCGTAATGGCTGTACAAATCAAAGAAATATGTTATATGGGGCATGAACGTTTCAGGTAGGATCCTCCGCCACCCCCACTCACAGGGCAGAATATCTTGTCAAGTGTAGGTAATCTAAATGTTATATTCGGGCTGAATTATAGGAACCTGATAGATACACAGTGGAGGAAGAGAAGTATATTTTTTGAATTGCCGTGTTGGAAAGATAATCTAATTCGCCATAATTTAGATTTAATGCACATCGAGAAAAATATTCACGACGTATTGCTTAAGTGCCTAGATACTCTAAAGTAAGAAGTTTATGACAATACAAAAGACATTAAAAAAATAAAGCGCCCTCCCAAAGTACCAAACGCATCGATATCCAGAGGTCCGCGACATCCCTTATGTGTTCTGAAATTGCATAAGATTATCAGATATCCTCTATCCAGAGGAAGGCAATGTGTGTTGTTCTAGGTGGTGTGAAGGTTCCGGGTGGTTAGTCTTCTAATATTGCATGTTGTGTTAATTCAGATAAGATTGGAGGACTAAAGAGCCATGACTATCACATACTAATGCAGCAGTTGCTTCCAACAACAGTTCGCAATATGGGGTTATCAAAACAGATGGTTGATGCAATAATAGAGTTGTGCGATTTTTCTGACGATTGTGCTCCAAAACCAATAAGGCGGAAGATTTTGAGAAATTGCTAACATTGGCCAATTTTATGCAAGATGGAGGAGAAGTTTCACCTTCATTTTTCATGGTGATAATTCACCTGACAATTATTTAGCTCAAGAAGCAAGGTTTGGTGGATGTGTGCACTATTAATATATGTATCCTGTCGAAATGTGTGTACAAATCACATATTTATTTGCATTAATTAATCACTATAATTAATTTCACTCCTTTATAATTAACATATCATGTATTCTTCTATTAACTTTAGGTACTTGAGTTATTTAAATTCCTATGTACGAAACAAGAGGCAGCCAGAGGGTTCAATAGTTGAATGCTATATCATGGAGGAATGTCTAAGTTACTGCTCGCAGTTGCGGAGTCCAAGAACAATTGTGATTCGAGGAAGAAAAGACCCCGACTTTTCATTTTCTCAGTTCCTGGCGAATACAGTGTTTTCCAATCTCAGTATAGAACACTCACGTATACCGAAATGCATAGCGCGCATAATCATTGCTTATTGAACTGCAATGAAGTTATCTCTTATTTTGAGTATGTTATACTATCCAAATTTCAAGCTTTCATAATTTTAAGAAATTGTGAATTGTCTCAACATGTTATGCATATCATACAGATAGCATCGGGAAATCATTAAAGACAGATTCTCAACAAGAACTTCTAATTATAAATGGCTTGTTCAAAATGCACATGATAAGAAATTTCGAAGATGGTTCCGACAACGTATAAGTGTTATCGACAATATATTTTCGCATAGTTCTAATAAATTAATTTTGTGAAATAACCTTGTTTAACTAAAAAGACGACATGAGAGACCGGAATAGATGCAGATCTGTTAACCCTGTCTCGGTCTCCCGAATTACAAAAGTTTTGATATACAAAGTTTTAAATTTCACACAAAGTCATCTGAAGAGTCTAACTCTACTCAGAATAGCAGAGTTGTTGTGTTGGCTGATTGCAGAATACCGTGTAGCTTAGGGCTAACGGATCGTGTCCACGAGGAGAGATACGATGCAAGCTTTTCTGTATTTTAAGAAAAAAAATAAGTTTTAGTGTTGATTATTTTTAGATGAAAAAGTAGATGGAGAGTAAAGAAGTGATTTAAAAAAAACTGAAAATTTAGAATAGATTTTGGAGAAGAGGATCTTTAAAATTGCTTTGAGAGTGATTTTGTTGTGATTTAAATTATGGAAAAGATTCAGGCTCATTATCTTACTATTCAATGATATATTTTCTCTTGAAAATCTCAGTGCCTCAACTCGATCATAGGAAAAAAAAACTTAAGCTTGAATTTTGAAAGTTTAAGTAAAGCAAATAAGATGTTTGTTTGGAAAGTTAACTTCTTTTAAAAATCCCTCTTGAACTGAATGTTAAGTCATCAAGTTGTTTTCCAAGTATGAAGTAAAAACAAATTAAAGTGTTGTTTTCAAAATAAAAGTTTAGAAATACAAACCCATCCTCATGTGCTTTAAGAACACTTGCAAAGAAGCAAGGCTTAGTTTAAGGCATTCGTATGATTCCGTTGGGTTCTTTGTGCAAAAATCATTCTAAACAAAGAGGGATCGAAGAGAGATGATAGTGAGCCCAGAAAAACAAGTTTAGCTACTCATAATTGATGTTAACAAGACATGTAATTGAAATGAAACATAACCGTGATTTGGAGAAGAAGATAAGTCCTGGATCTTTATTGATGTCACTTCAACTTCAGATTACAATCACTCTTTCTCTCTCTCTCTCTCTCACATGTGGCTGGACTAGACTAGAATAAGAATAAAGAAATTACAAAATCAATTGCAACTATCTAACATAAATCCTAGCCTTAAGAATGAAAATTTTAGATCCTAGTCTTCGTCCCTTCTCAACATGAACTTCTCAGTATTTTTAGGGAAAAACTAGAGGGGGAGAGTGTGAATAGATAGGGGGAGCAAATGCTCCCCTATCTCTTTAACTAAGCTAGGATCCACGGCTTTGGTAGTGGATCCACGTTCCTGATGTGGCCAGATGGCTACTTGTTTGCTCCCCCTATCTCTTTAACTAAGCTACGGATCCACGGCTTTGGTAGTGGATCCACGTCCCTGATGTGGCCAGATATAAATGATTTCTATCCATTTATCCTGAAGAATTTGCCGTTTAATCTTCTGATTTTAACGATTCTTCTATTAATCCTTGGCTTTAACCAATTAATTTTTGAAGATGTGATTTAACTGATTTTTCAACTGACTTTATCTTCTCTGATTTACCCTGATTTGAATTAATTTTGAATTAAATCAGAATTTAGATGGGCTTTGGGCTTCTTATCTCTTCCTTCTCCCTTAGTAAAGGCATGCACATTTATTAGAAAAAGAAATAAAAATCAAGTTTATTATAACATAGATATGAAAAATATGACTAAAATTATGCAATATCAGTGACCGATTATACCCACATACCTATCTTTTGCTCATTCTCGAGCAGAACAAAAACTAACTATCCATTTTTGTAGGAAACATGATTGCATTTAACATGTGTAACAAACTGTTAAGCTTCAAGGTTACCCAAAGAGGACGAGTTTTGTCTCGTGAAGGTTTTCAGTGGATTACATCCACAAAATCCATAAAGAAAGAGAAAGAGTGTTAGTATTTTTAAAAATATTTTGCAAAAAGAAAATATTTGAAGTATTATTGTAAGAGTTCAAGTAATATATAAGTTATAGAAAAATCGAATTTTTCATTTCTAAACTTAATCTCTATTTAAGAACTTGTTATCAATCAAGATAAATAGTCAAATTGTATTTTTGTCTAATCTATTACTTTACCCTAAGTCATATGCACCTTCGTGATAGTGAAATTTTGACTAGGGGTTCTTTAACTCTATCTCTTATACTTATTATTTATTTATTTTTGGTGGTATCATTCTTTAGTTCATTAGGCTTTCTAATCTGCCCATGTAATGAGCGTTTAGTCGGGGACACCCAAACCGAACGATCTTAGGCACCGGGTGAGAAAATACCCAAAGACTTACATACTCGAGCAAATAAGGTCACAAAACTAAGGATTTTTATTTATAAGATGTACCACTTTTAGGCACGAATACTTATGCTTTATGAGGCACAAATACTCAGCTAATTGGTGGATTTTTTTGATATATATATATATATATATATATATATATATAAACTTATCTAATCATCTTTTGCATAAATACCAAGGCTTGTTTAGGCCAAAGCATCTAGCTAATCAATAATTAGATTTGTTTATTTTCCATATATATGTATACTTTTTTTTTTTTTTTTTATAAGGCATAAGAATCTTTGTTTTAAACCCTAAGTGTGTAAGTGTATAAAATGTGCATATTTCATCAAGATAAAGATCAAGACTAAATTACTTTTTTAAATTTTCTTTCTAACTCTAGAAATCAAACAAATAATCTTATTTTGACCAAGTATAATAAATCCTAATTATGATTTTCCTATTCTTTAAAATTGACTTAATTTCTTACAAAAAATATGTCAAAATATTATTCTCTTTCCAACTTTTTTTATAGTTATGTTAGTCATGTTAGAACCCTCCCCTACACCTATCTCATGCATTGTCCTCAATGTATGACTGTAATGCATGATGCAAAAAATAAAGTGTAAAAAGAGATGCATAAAAAAATAATTTACAAAATATGTACAACATCATGTTTCTCCTATATCTAGATCTTTTTAGGTCTCATCCCTCTAGCTCGCTGATCGGTCACATATATTGCATACATATTGTCACATTACCATGCTTATTATCTAAATAAATCATATTAATAAGTCCTATTTTCTTTATAAAGTGCAGGCCTATTACTTAAGGAAAGGGAAGAGAAACGAGCCCAAAAGCCCATCAAATTCTGATTTAATTCTGAATTAATTTGAAATCAGTAAATCAGGACAGATTATGAAAATCAGGGAGGTTGGAATCGATTAATTTGGTTTAATCAGAATCCAAATCGGTTAGCTTGAGAATCACCAAAGATTAGATCAGAATCGAAGACAAAAAGCAAATCCAGCCGGACAAAAGGGGGCAAAATCTCACGCCAATCTTATTCCCACCTGGATGTGGCCAATTGGCCACATCCTGGCCGCGGATCCGCGGCCCAAGCCACGGATCCGCGGCCCAAGCCACGGATCCGCGGCTTGTTGGTGGAGATAAGGGGAGCGTTTGCTCCCCTTATCTCCTCACTCCCTTCCCTCTAGGTCCCCTTATCTCCTCACTCCCTTCCCTCTGGGTTTTTGCCTATAAAAGGCAGGGTTTTATACTGAAAAATTAGCAAGGAGTAGAATTAAATTTCTTGCTTGTTTTTAAGGTTTAGGCTCGTTGTTAGATAGTATACAGAAGTTGTATCTCTGTTCTTTAATTTGTAGTTTAGTCCAAATACCAGTGAGAGAGAGGAACTGAGTGATTGTAATCTGAAGATTGAAGTGACATCAATAAAGGATCAAGCTTTCTCCTTTTCCACTCCAATTCACGGGTATGTCTTGTGTTATTTTCATGTCTAGTTTTGTATTATTCATGAGTAGCTAAACTTGTTTTCTGGGCTCACTATCGTCCCTCTCTTCGATCCCTCTTGTTTTTGAATGGCTTTAATGTAAAAGACCCAATGGAATCATTTGCATGCCTAAACTAAGCCTTTCTTTTTGAAAGTGTTCTTGAAGGCACATGAGGATGGGTTTGAATTTCTAAACTTCTACTTCTTTTAAAATATCACTTGAACTTGCTTTTATTTCATACTTGAATTAAAACTTGATGATTTAACATTCAGTTCAAGAGGATTTCTTAAGAAAAAGAATTAAACTTTTCCAAACAATCTTATTTGCTTTGCTTATAACTTTTGAAACTAAAGCATGAGTTTTTGCCTATGATCAAGTTGAGGCATTAAGATTTTCAAGAGAAGAACACATCGTTGAGTAGTAAGATAGTGAGCCCAGATCTTCTTCGTATATTAAAAAACAACAATTACTTTTCAAAGCTTTTTAAATCACCTTTTCCAAAGCCTTCTCCAAATTTGTAATTTTTCTTTTAATCATTTCCCTTCTCTCCATTCTCTTTTCAATTAAAAAATTAGCATCATTCTTAGCTTTCTAAATAAAACACTGAAAAGCTTTCATCGCATTCCTCCTTGTGGACACGACCCATTAGCCTAAAGCTACACGGTAAATCTTTGCTCTTTCATTTTGCAATCACTCGCTTCCCATCATTCTAATGGTTCTCTTTATAGGGCACGATAGGGAGACTAATCTTTTTATCATTTTAGCTCTCTTCCTCCCCAGTCTCATCTTCCTTAAGCTCTTCTTCCTCATATGCCTACATCTATTGTTCAAAAATTGATTACCATCAATACCTCTCAGTTAGAACTTTCTCACTATTAATGTCTAAAGATTCTAGCTCAGTTCCATTCATCTCCTCAAAACTTAGATCTACACTTTCCCATGGAGGTGTGCAATTAACCAACATATCCCTATTCGGTTCTTCTAAATACATGAATTCTTCTTCAAAGAGGTTTCCAAAGGTTAGGTCAGTCGGAGGTTCTTGAATTATATTCTCATGCGATATATCATTGATTGGCTCATTGAAAGTGAAGACACTCAAATCAAATTTTCTTTTTTTAAAGGGGACTCTAAAATTAAGATCTCCTACATATATCTTCTCATTAATATAATCCCACTTATCCTTAAATAATTCATCAAGAAATAGAGACCCATTCTCTATACCTTCACTTTCTTCTTCACAATTGTTCTCAATGAAGTTTACCTCAAACATTTGGTCTCTTATCTTACGAGGTTGTTTTTCTAGGTTGAAGACATTGACCTCTTTAGTCATATTTTTAAAGGTCAACCTCATAGATCCATTTCTACAATTGATGTTCACATTTGTAGTTGCAAGGAACAGACACCCTAAGATAACGGGAGTTTGAGACCTAGGATTGGTTACAGGTTGGGTCTCAAGAACAATAAAATTTACTGGGTAGATAAACTCCACAACCCGGATAAGGACATCGGTAATTTCTCCATTGGGAATTTTCACTGAACAATCAGCAAGTTGGATGGTGACTTGAGTTGGGCTAAGATCGACCAACTCGAGCTGTTGATAAACTAAAAAAGGGAGCAAATTGATACTTGCTCCCAAGTCAAGAAGTGCACGACTAATCTCGGCCTGTCCTATAGCGTAGGTAATGGATCCTTGTACTTGATAGGGATCGAACCCGATAGTAGCTCACTAATGTTAGCGGCTAAGAAGACTTTCTTGTGTACATTAGTATTTCTCTTCTTGGTGCACATGTCCTTAAGAAATTTTGCATAAGATGGGACTTGTTTGATTGCATCAAGAAGTGGCACATTTATTTTCACTTGATTGAAGATCTCAATTATCTTAACCCTGTGTAGATTTTGCTTGTTGTTCTTCAACCTAATTAAAAATGGTACTATAAGCTTATGCACCTGACTGACTTGTCTTTTTTAAACTCATCAGATAGGGATGGATTGGAGCTGATGAAGTAGATGCTTGTGTGTTGCTATGCTGAATGGGATTGGGTGACATAGATACTTGATTATCAACTTTCTTTTCCGATCTCAATGTATGAACAACATTACATTGATTAAACTGTTGATCCTCAGCCAGATGAACTTGGTTGGAATTTCGTAGGTTCGTTAATGTTAACTAGGCAAGGTGCCCTTAGGCCTCTCACTTTGTAAATTAGCTAGCTGACTCATTTGAACCTCACAAGCTATGCAAGTGTGCATGATAATGACCCGAGAGAAGGAGAAATTACTTATTATGGGGTGATCAAAAATATCATTAAACTTTCATTCAATGAGGGATGTAGAAAAATCGTTCTGTTTGCGTGTAACTGGGCCGATAATAACAAGAACAAAACAGACAAACATGACCTCACACTTGTTGACTTTACAAGGCCAAATAAGAAAACTTGTCCCTTCATTCTACCATTTATGGTATTGCGAGCATTTTTCGTGCTGGATCCATGTGATATGCTTTGGGCAGTGCCCATTATCACAAAACCAAGGGATACCTTCGATTTAAGTACCGAAGGTGAATGCTTAGAGGTAATGCCCATCCAAATCTATCCTATTGTGGCGTCTACAACAACTGACGGTGTTGACCCTATGGAGGAGTAACAAATGTACTCTGATTTCTTTCACTTTAATTGGAATTTTTAATGTAACACTTATTAATGTTTGGAGATGATTTAGTTGCATATATGTACTTTATTTCTGGAGATGATCTAGTTGCATGTACTGTATGACTGCTTAATTTTATGCGTTATGTACTTTATTTTCTGTGTTCATTTATATATATCTATTGTACGGCTGCCTAACTTTATATGTGGAATTAAAAAATTGTGAACACAGGTCTTCTAAAATGACAACATCATCCTCTAGTCAGTAAGGAAGCCGTCCACAAGAAAGAACAGACCGGTTGCCCAATCTAGATTGACAGAGATGGTTGCCCGTTTGGCATTCACTACAACGCACTCTCCGAGCGCATTAGTCGTCATGTCTACCATTGCGACGAGTTCTCCCCGGTCCTGTCTTGGCCTGACCATAAGAATTCAGGGAGAGTTGAAGCATTATATCACGAGTTGTTTGTAAATTGTGTTATACTTTATTTAGATTTTATGTTTATATTTAAGTTTTATTGATATTTTAATCCAATGTACATTGTGTTATATGCAAGGTGATTTTTGTCTGCCAGCTTGGAATGACACTGGGGATGTTCCCAAAAAATCTGCAAGTGGTTCAATGACAATGCACAGAAAAAGTGGAATGACAATAACAATTGCTCCCTGCATCGCACTTTTGATCGCTTCCAGGGTTTCATAGCTGAGGTTTCTGTATTTTCACCGGACAGAGTCGACAGTGAGACTTGGATGAACCTCCTTATGAAAAGAACAGTCAAGATGACGGTAATGGCTCAGTAAAATAATAAAGTTATGAATTGTTTATATATTATTATACACGATACATTTACTAACTTTTTTATTTTTAAATTTGTAGTCAAAGAGGAAAAAATGTAAAGACTCTCGTGCTGCAAATGACTTGCTGCATAAGATGGGTAGAGACGCTCTTTCTATGTGGAAGGGCAAATTTGTAAGTATAAATTTATATTCATTTGATTATATAGCATATTTTCTTTTATAGTTAATTTAATTTTTTAAGTTTTTACATTTCTAATAGAGAAACGCCCGCGGGAGAGAGCCGAATGCAAAGAAGGTCTACAACAAGAAATTCTTGAAGATGGATGCGCTCGATGCTCCAGAGGTTGAGCATCTCATGCCTCGCACTCGGGGCAAGCCAGTCACCAACGAAGACATATCTGTTGGTGTAAGTATTAAAAGTTTGTTTATATATCCTTATATTTATGAAAATGATAGAAAACTAATTATACTTTTAATGCCTTTGTTAATTTTTAGCTCCAGCTCGAGAAGAACTATGATGCGGTGATAGCAGATAGCAACGATGAGAGCACCGCCACACATGAGCGACCTTCGAGACATTTGGACGTATGATGAGGCTCGGACTGTACGTGAATGTTCTCAGAGTTTGGAGGCCCGCTAGGAGGGACGCTTACACTGCCCAGCTTGAGCAGCAGGTTCAAGGCATGAGGCAAGAGTCTGAGGCCCTGAGGCAACAGTCAGAGGCCGACTGACAGAGGATCACCAGTTTGGAGGCTACTCAGAGAGAGATGCAGCTGTTCATGACTTGATTTACGGCAAGTCAATAAAGCGCCGAGCAACCTAGCAGCGGGGGCGACGACAGTACTGACAGGGATAATGATGAAGCTGAGGTGAGATATTGTGATATTATTGTGATTTATATTACTTGTATTTTGTGACATTATTTGGATTTGTGAGATTTGTAAATATTTGTGTGATTTGGTGAGATTACTTGGATTTTGTGAGATTAGTGTTATTTTGTGAGATTGGTATTATTTGGTGAGATTATTATAGAAATGATTGTGATTGATAATGGTAGTTTATGTACAAATTCACTATTGAAATGTATGTATGTATGTATGTATGTATGTATATAGTAAGTGTGCTGAAGTTTTTAAAAACAATTGTCAACAATTGCGTCGAATTTAGTTTTGGACACAATCTGTGACTCATAATTGCGTCGAAAATGACAAAATCAACGCAATTTGTTGTATTTTTACCCCAAAAATTTTCAAATTTACGTAACTCTAGAAGCAGACCACAAATTGTGTCGAAAAAAGAACTTCTCGATGCAATAACAAGACATCAGTGTATTTTTAAACCCAAAATTTTGAATTTCGCGCAGTTTTGGAAGCTGACAGATTGCGTCGAAACAAGTATTTCGACATAACCTTTAATTTTAAAATTTTATTTTATTTTACAAATTGCGGCGAAAATTCGCCGCAATTTGTAAATATTGTGTCAAATTTTTGACGCAATATTTAAATTCCATATAATTTTCAGAAATCAGGGAAATAAATATTGCGTCGAAAATTTGACGCAATATTTACAAATTGCGGCAAATTTTTGACGTAACCTTTGCGTCGAGGTCATTTGCGTTGACACTTTTCGATGCAAAAATTTGACACAACCTGTAAATATTTGATGCAAAATGTCTTTTTTCAACGCAAATTTTCGATGCAATTTGACAGACTTTCTAGTAGTGAGTTCAATGTGAATTGATAGGAACTCTATAGCTAGAACAAAACTGTAGGGTGAGATGTGATCACCCTGCCTTATCCGTTTGTTGCTGCCAAAAAAGCCTTCTGGGGAACCATTAACCAGGACTGAGAAGGTTGGGGAGCTTATGCAATCCTAGATCCAATTGATCCACTTAGGAGGAAATTACATACAATGCAACAGATAGTAAATGAACTCTCTGTGAATACTATCAAAATCTTTGTGCAGATCAATCTTAATACAAGCAGCTTTGCAACCATTTTTCTTTTTGAAATCCCTAATCTATCCATGGGCCATGAGAGTGCAATCACTAATGTATCTATTCTTTATGAAGGCATTTTGATTCTTGGACACCAGTTCTCCAATGACAGCTTGTAGCCTAATGCTTAACTCCTTTGTGATTAATTTATATGTCACATTGCAACAGGATATTAATCTGAATTCTGATAGATTGGATGCATTTGGAACTTTAGGTATCAAGGTCACAAAAGTATGGTTCACTTCCTTCAGTAATTTGCCCATCTGGAAAAATTCTGAACAGCAGCACGTGTCATGAGAAACTAGATCCCAGTTTTTTTGAAAAAACCAGCACTAAATCCATTTGGACCTGGGGACTTATCAACATTCATTTGAAACAAGGCATGTTTGATTTCCTGAAGTGAAGCCTCCCTTATGAGCCAAGATTGAGCAGCACTGGTCAACTACTTCTTAACCACCAGCTTGGGAAATACTCTCCAGTAATCATTTTGGTTGAACAGATTGAAATAGAATTCAGGTGCCATCTTCCTTAACTTGTCAGGTTCAGAGACCTTTTGCCCAGATTCAGTTAGCAGTTGGTTAATAGAATTCCTTCCCTGTCTGAATTTAATGGCAGAATTAAATATTCTTGTGTTTTTATCTCCCAACTGCAACCAGGTCTCTCTGCTTTTCTACCTCATCTGATCTTCTTCTAGAGCTAACCAATATCCCAGTGCCTATTTTAGTCTGCTCTCTTCATTATGCAGGTTCTCAGATAATGGACTAGAAGCTCTGAGTTGACAGATTTCAACTGGAAGCTGATATGTATATCCAGACATCCATATATGAAAATAATATTAAATAAACTTTCAAAATTTTCCGGGTGTTATATTTACCCCACATAAATAAGAATTTCGTCCCTAAATTCAACCACTAAGAAAATCAATAATCAAGCAAACAAGATGGGTTAATACAATTATGTATATTCTATCTTCTAATTGCACAAAACTAGTACATCAAAGGAATAATCTAAATAAGGAGATCCTCATGTATATACCATATGTCTCACGCAATTATAGGCTAAATATATATGATCTATGTTAATTCAATATCTAAATACAAACAAATTTTACATCACCATACCAAACAAGAAAATCAAATCACACGCACCCATACACGTGACCACAAACACATACAAAGCCCACGTGGTTATCCTATACGTCTAATGCATAAAACAAATCAAGCAAAGCAGAAGCACATTAATATAAATTGTGATGCAAAAAATAATTGATAGTCTAAGAATAGACTATTCAAACATCAAATAGATTTCAACTCAGTTGAAATCAACAACATAAAAAAAAATTTGCATACAAATAGCATAACACAATAAAATCAAGCAATCGTCCTCATTTCGACTCATAATACCGCGGATTTTAGACTCGAAGAATCCTAAAGAATTCTATACTTGCTCCAATTTAGACATAGGTTATAAAAATCTTAGGATACTTGAACGTAGAGATACCAACTGTAACGACTCTGAATTTTCACACAATAGCTGAGTCGATTAGACTGTAGTCTGGGCAGGAACTTTAGAGCTGTTATAATATGATACATAACTTAGGCACTTCAAATATGAATATATGATAGGAAACAAATCATAAAGGTAGAAATCTGACATAGGAGAGAAATTCATGTCATACAAAAAAGTCTCAATATATGGAAACCAAGTCCAATTCTATATACAAAGAAGCCTAAATATATAGATACAAGGTCTAATATTAAATATAGAAAAGTCTCTACATGGATACAAAAGAAAGACGCTCTATAGAGCACTCTGTCCATCTATCAATAGAAAAGATGACTACCAACGTCTCTGTCACTCGGTGCCTCTACGGACACCCTGCGAACAACCTGAAAAATAATTGTTGGCCCAAGGTATCATCACCATTTTGTTTTGATGATTCCAAAACCCATGTGGTTATGTGATACTAATCAAGTTCAAGTGTTTTTGAATTTACAGGGTTCAAGAGTTAAGATTTTATTTCATTCTTCCCCAAAACAAAGATATTGAACTATTCAAGTTGACTCAAACATGGGATTCAAGTTTGAAAGGTCAATGCGTGGATTTTTGGAGAAGCCCACTTGAAGAAAACTTGGAGATAAAGTAACGCTTGTAAGAATTTAGATTGTTTAAATTTAGGGTGTTAGATTGATACTCAAGAAAGTTTTACACACAAAAAAAGATTTTTCAAATAACTAGTTTGTTATTTTCATTTTTTTGTTACATGTTTGATCTCTTATCATAATTTTTATCTCTCTATATGTACATGTTGAAAGTACACCTAGAGGGGGGGTGAATAGGTGTACTGCTAATCATTAAACTAAATGCGAAAATTAAAACTTAATTGTAACAACACTTAATGCAACCAACGAGTGTAGCCGAATTCTCGGTGAAGGGCTCTGGACTAACTCCTCTTGATTCCTCTGAATAAAGAGTTGAGGCGCCATATGAAGCTCTCGTGATTAAACACAAGTGAGGCACACACAAACAAGCCAATCATATAATATGAATGAGCAATATGAAATGATGCAATGACACAATATAAAAGAGAGAGAGAGAGTTAAGAGTCAATGGATCAAACGCAAACAACGAGATTTGTTTCGAGGTTCGAGCACCCAGCTCTACGTCCCCGCCTTCACACAGAAAGATTTCCAATTCACTAACTTGTCCACACAGGACTCCCACACAGGGAACCTCCACTGAGGATTTGGGGCAACAACAACCGGGAGTACACAACTCCTCTCTCAACAAATACAACCTCTCACTAGAGGCAACACAAACACCACCTCACACAAGAGGGGTAGGCACTTAGCCAATACAAACAATCACCTCACACTTGAGGGATTCCAACAACAAACTCCACCTCTCACTAGAGGGAGCCAACCACCACTCCACAATCAACCTCTACACAAGAGGGATAACACAAGTAAGGAGGGTTACAACAAAGTGGTCTATCTCAACCACAAACAATCTTTCCCACAAATAAAAATCCTAATAGATAGGATGGAATGATATAGCTCAAGTGTGGAAAACAAAGAGTTTGGAAACAAAAACACAAAGAAAAATACTTGGGAAAACAACTTGTATTTGATAGAAATGAAGAACAAAGCAAATATCCCAAATCTAAATTTTTCTTTGATTTTTCCAACTCTTGAAAACAAATAAAGAATGATCTTTTGAACACAAAAACTCTTTTGAAAACTTGTGTATAAACACTAGAGAAGTAGGAAATTTTTCTTCTTAAAAACCTTAACCAAACCCCCCTACAAATGGGGTATTTATAAGCCCCATCAAAACTAGCCGTTGGGGCTGTTTTTCGGCCCTGGCGGCTGACGGTCGACCGGCCCGGTCGACCGCCAACGGTCAAAAATTTGACCGTTAGAGCCTTCCGGTCGACCGCCCGGTCGACCGTGCCAATCCAGAGAGCAAATGCTCTCTGGCCGGTCGACCGCTCGGTCGACCGTGGCAAGCCTCACAGTCGACCGTCCGGTCGACCGCCCTCACCCGAGAGTGGGGTACTTGCAGTCGTTCGACCGCTTGGTCGACCGGCCCAAGTGGCTGGCCAGCGTGCACGTTTTGTGCACGTCGGTCGACCGGTCCGGTCGACCGACTCTGGGTCCGGTCGACCGGTCCGGTCGACCGCCAGAGCCTGGCAGGGCTTATTACAGGACTTGAAACTTGGGTTTTAAATTAGTCAAATAAATTCCATAAATTCTCTAATAATCCACAAAAATAGTTTTAGCATAATACTTTGATATACAAACTTGTGTGAAAAATTTCAACACAAATTTCAAACTTTTTGAACCATTTTTGTGACTTACAAATTTTACCGAAAACCAAAAACTGTATTTTCAAAAACTTGGATTTTTCAAATGGAAATTCGATTTTTCCAAAACTCATCCAAATAGAAAAACATGATACTTAAACAACTTTTAGGCATGTTGTATATGGATATAATCTAATATACATGAAACACATATATATCCATGTTTTTGACTTTAAATCCAAAAATATGTTTTGTTAAAATACCAAACTCCAAACACATGAATAGGCATATCAAAAAGTTTGTCTAAGATATGAAGCATACATGTATATAGAACATATCTAATATACATTTAAACAATGTAAACTTGTATTGATACTATCTATTCATGAAAACCAAGATCGGTTAAACCAAAACCGAAAATCAAAATATGAAAACTTAAACAGATGTGTGTGTTGTGAACTTGAGCATATCACACTATCTAATCTTTAACAAATGGATCTAAACAAAAACTAAACTATGTACCGAAGTCTTCTTGACGAACTCCGTCTTCAAGCCGACTCGATCCAAACCGTGATCCACCGAGCTTGACTCCAACGAGTGCTATATATGATCTTTGACGCTCGGGCTCTTGAATCACCATGTGAGAAGCTTCAAAACATCTTTGTTGAAGCTAATCACCCACTAATATCTTGATTAGAGATCTGAAACTAAACATCACAAGATTATTAGTAAACATAACTACATGAGTTAATCATCATCAAAACTAGAGTGGAAGGCCTCTGGGCCAACAATCTCCCCCTTTTTGATGATGACAAAACTCATGGAGTTATATATGCATGGATTAAAGTTAAGCTTCAAGGAAGCTCCCCCTTAACTCATGCATAGCAATAAACAATAAATATATGCAATGAATATTAAATATGACAATGCATAAATATGCATAACACAAGCTTTTGATACCAAATACAAAAACATACTCTTGATACCAAACATGAAATGCATCAACATGCATAAATCAAGCTCTTAATATCAAAATAAATTATTTCTTCTTTTCATAAACATGTTCTTTAATAATGCTCGTGATACCAATAAAAAACCAAACTATGTTCATAAAACAAACACTCTTGATACCAATACTTGATACTAATAAAAAACATGCATAATCATAAAAACATGCATATAAACTCAAATACTTCTCCCCCTTTTTGTCAATCATCAATAAAGGGGTCCAAGTAAACAATAAAACATATTCTTCCAACTTGATACCAATTAAAAAAAATATATCAATATAAGTGAACCATGATACCAATTGAAAGATAATCAATATATAAAATTCTTGTTATTAATAAAACAAAAACAATAAGAGAAGTATAAAATAAAAACAATAAAATACTTCTCCCCTTTTTGTAAATAAACAAATAAAAAATCATGCATACCAATTGAAAGTGAACACATCAACAAAAATTTTAAGAAATGCCAATTGAAAGTAAATGAGGCATTGAAAATAAATCTTAAGGAAATCAATCAAAATTTTGATACCAAAAAAATGAAAGATATATATATATATATAATCTTGATTACCAATTCTTTCTTGATACCAATTAAAAGTAAACAAATAAACATCTTGATACCAATTATAAGAATTTTTCATTTTGAACATATGATACCAAATTAAAATCAATATTAATTTTTTAATCATTTTTCATCATAAAGTATGGGAGTGGAAATCAAAAAGTAAACAAAATACCAATTGAAAGATAAAATACGAATTTTTTCTCCCTTTATGAAATACCAAATAAAACGATGCATAAGCTTGTATAAGTACCAATTGAAAACTAATCAATTGAAATATGATATGCATTAAAAATCAAGTTAAGCATAACTAAAATTTGTGCTCAAAGATATAGAGATATAGTAAGCACAAATAAAGCATATATATGTATGAAAAATTAGATACCAATCGAAATTGATACTATTTGAAGGGTAAGCATACATATATAAAAATAATATATGAGTATACAAAAGAATGTCAATATTGATACCAATTGAAAAGATTCAATGATACCAATTGAAACAATAATAAGATCAAGTGTATAACTCATATTACCTACCACCCATTTCATGCACATGTTTAAAAGAATTTTCAATAAAGAGCATACAAGGCATGGTCGCCCAACCAGCCGCCCTTTAAATGGTTAGGGTTCTTTAAAAATAGGTTTGAAAATAGAGTACGTTTGAAAAACTCTACCATATGAAGAATACCGTAACTAGTTATATGAAAAATTTGTAAACTAGTACGAAATCCTTCAAGCAAGAAATAAAACAAAAATGTATTTCATGAAAAAAACATGTAGATCACATGATCATCAAACATTCAAAATCTATATAGTACAAATAGTACTCATGAAAATAAAATCATGAGAAAATAATAAGTAAAGTGAGTGTACAAGATATATGTGAAACATATTATCATGAAACTAGGCAATCGATCTCAAAAATGAATTCCTTAAAACATGAAAATCATCAAAGTCAAATAAACTTCAAGGTATATGTATGTCATGTACAAACTAAAGTATACATACATACCCAAATATAAACGAGTCCACCAAAGTATATGCATGAAGGCAAGTGGCTCAAAGGATGTATATGTATAGACAATAGTTTAGACAAAATAGACATATACAAGAAGTTAAACATATAAACATGAAAAACATGTAAAATAGGGAATATAAGTCAAATGCATGAATCATCAAAACTAGACTATACTAGTACATCAATTGATTACAAATGAGCGTTCAAGCACAAACATCTAATAGTCTATTTGTAGCTCACTAGTTGTACAAGTATATATCCTAGTTTTAATGAAAACTAACATTCAAACAAGTAATCAAAACATGAAGCATCAAAACAAAACTCATAAACATCCATATGATCATTATGTACATGCACATGCATTAGATCTAGGACATACATATTAGTTAAACAATTGTGAGAACACAACGATATAAATCTATATGAATATGGGTGCCTCAAATACTAATCATGTATATCACTAATCTAAACATCATGGCATATAACATAATGAACATTAAAACATGACATGCTAGAAATCAACAATATGAAAAGCATGTAAACATAAAGGGAGTAAGAGATCGTAACCAAAAACCTAGAAGGCAACTCTCCATATCTCCAAATCAAGGTGGTCCTTCCACCAAAACTCCCCTTGAAAGTGATGCATCCAAAATGGTTCTCTTGAAGCTCGGAACGCATCCACCTCAAGGCACCATCGCTCTCACGTCATGCGAGAGCCCACACCTACATCAAATACAATAGGGGTGGTCTTTGGTACCCATACTCTTTTGGGTCCATGGGGGTTAGTTCCTTTCCTAACCCAAACAAATTTAGTTGCTAAATTTACATCATGTATCTTATCATAACAAAATTTAGTAAGGTGGTCCTTACGTCCACAATGTGTACATGTGTACACATGAGCATACATAGTGTGATGGTTATGACTGTGAGGAGCATGTGTATGCCATGGTTTGTGTGCATGCAAAGATGGAACTTGTTTCTTCCGAAACATGGATTCCAAGCGTGTGTGGTTCAAAGCACAATGGCTCAAAGTGGAGACCAAACAATCCATACTCTTCTTTAACAAACAAATATCATTATCAATCCTAGAAGAAGAGGTGCATGCAATAGGTGAGCTAGGTGAAGCTACACTAGCATGGCAAACATGTGAAGCAATATCAATTTTCAAAGATTCATTTTTCTTTAAGCAAACTTCTAAATCCTTTGAAATTGAAGCCATTTTCATTTTTAAAGAATCATTTTCTTTTAAAACAAAATCAACTTTTGAAGACAAGTTTTCATTTTTCTTCAAAATTATTTCACAATCATTTTTATTTTTCAAAAATTCATTTTCTTTTAGGGCAAGACCTAGTTTAGATTTCAATGAATCCCTTTCATTAGAAATCTCCACTTTTTCTTGCAAAACTAATTCAAGTCTAGAAGACAAATTTTCATTTTCTTTATTTAATGCAAAAGTCTTCTTTTTCAAAAGATTATATTTTTCTAATAAATTTTCACATACAATAGATAGTTCTTCATTCAAAGCATTTGGATCAACATAATCATCACATGAAGAACTAGCATCATAATTATCTAATTGAGATTCCGAATATACCTCAAGGGAGTCATTCCCTTGGACCATGTAGCATTGTTGCTCGGATTCTCCACTAGATTCATCCTCCGTTTGGATTGGCAATTAAAGCTTGGAGGAGGTCAACGCGTTCCACATTGCAAAGGCGGAATCACAGTTAGAAACTAAGCACAAATATTCTTTGTTAAGCGTGCTTCTAAGTGCCTCTAGGGCTTGTGCATTGGCCTCTATATGATTGCTATTACCAAGATAGGATTTCTTGGTAGCGGCAAGGAAAACATGCAAGCCTAGGGTTTTTAAATATATGGACATCCTAAATTTTCACATGTCAATGTTGGATACATCAAACATGGGAGGTGACAAGCAATCCATGAGTGTGTGTAAACAAATAGTGTGCAAATGCAAATGATAGATTAGTTAACCAAGATCACACTCCTAGGTGGTTAAACCAAATATCAGGAGCGTAGGCTCTGATACCAATTGAAAGTACACCTAGAGGGGGGTGAATAGGTGTACGGCTAATCTAATGAACTAAATGCGGAAATTAAAACTTAATTGCAACAACACTTAATGCAACCAACGAGTGTAGCCAAATTCCCGGTGAAGGGCTCTGGACTAACTCCTCTTGATTCTTCTGAATAAGAGTTGAGGCGCTATATGAAGCTCTCGTGGTTAAGCACAAGTAAGGTACACACAAACAAGCCAAGCATATAATATGAATGAGCAATATGAAATGATGCAATGGCACAATATAAAAGAGAGAGAGTTAAGAGTTAATGGATCAAACGCAAACAACGAGATTTGTTTCGAGGTTCGAGCACCCAGCTTTACGTCCCCGCCTTCACACAGAAGGATTTCCAATCCACTAACTTGTCCACACAGGACTCCCACACAGGGAACCTCCACTGAGGATTTGGGGCAACAAAACTGGGAGTACACAACTCCTCTCTCAACAAATACAACCTCTCACTAGAGGCAACACAAACACCACCTCACACAAGAGGGGTAGGCACTTAGCCAATACAAACAATCACCTCACACTTGAGGAATTCCAACAACAAGTCCACCTCTCACTAGAGGGAGCCAAACACCAATCTCCACCTCTCACTAGAGGGAGCCAACCACCACTCCACAATCAACCTCTACACAAGAGGGATAACACAAGTAAGGAGGGTTACAACAAAGTGGTCTATCTCAACCACAAATAATCTTTCCCACAAATAAAAGATCCTAATAGATAGGATGGAATGATATAGCTCAAGTGTGAAAAACAAAGAGTTTGGAAACAAAAACACTAAGAAAAATACTTGGGAAAACAACTTGTATTTGATAGAAATGAAGAACAAAGCAAATATCCCAAATCTAAATTTTTCTTTGATTTTTCCAACTCTTGAAAACAAATAAAGAATGATCTTTTGAACACAAAAACTCTTTTGAAAACTTGTGTATAAACACTAGAGAAGTAGGAAATATTTCTTCTTAAAAACCTTAACCAAACCCCCCTACAAATGGGGTATTTATAAGCCCCATCAAAAACTAGCCGTTGGGGCTGTTTTTCAGCCCTGGCGGCTGACGGTCGACCGGCCCGGTCGACCGCCAATGGTCAAAAATTTGACCGTTGGAGCCTTCCGGTCGACCGCCTGGTCGACCGTGCCAATCCAGAGAGCAAATGCTCTCTGGCCGGTTGACCGCTCGGTCGACCGTGGCAAGCCTTACAGTCGACCGTCCGGTCGACCGCCCCCACCCGAGAGTGGGGTACTTGCAGTCGGTCGACCGCTTGGTCGACCGGCCCAAGTGGCTGGCCAGCGTGCACATTTTGTGCACGTCGGTCGACCGGTCCGGTCGACCGACTCTGGGTCCGGTCGACCGGTCCGGTCGACCGCCAGAGCCTGGCAGGGCATATTACAGGACTTGAAACTTGGGTTTTAAATTAGTCAAATAAATTCCATAAATTCTCTAAAAATCCACAAAAATAGTTTTAGCATAATACTTTGATATACAAACTTGTGTGAAAAATTTCAATATAAATTTCAAACTTTTTGAACCATTTTTGTGACTTACAAATTTTGCCGAAAACCAAAAACTGTATTTTCAAAAACTTGGATTTTTCAAATGGAAATCCGATTTTTCCAAAACTCATCCAAATACAAAAACATGATACTTAAACAACTTTTAGGCATGTTGTATATGGATATAATCCAATATACATGAAACATATATATATCCATGTTTTTGACTTTAAATCCAAAAATACGTTTTGTTAAAATACCAAACTCCAAACACATGAATAGGCATATCAAAAAGTTTGTCTAAGATATGAAGCATACATGTATATAGAACATATCTAATATACATTTAAACAATGTAAACTTGTATTGATACTATCTATTCATGAAAACCAAGATCAGTTAAACCAAAACCGAAAATCAAAACATGAAAACTTAAACAGATGTGTGTGTTGTGAACTTGAGCATATCACACTATCTAATATTAACAAATGGATCTAAACAAAAACTAAACTATGTACCAAAGTCTTCTTGATGAACTCCGTCTTCAAGCCGACTCGATCCAAACCGTGATCCACCGAGCTTGACTCCAACGAGTGCTATATATGATCTTTGACGCTCGGGCTCTTGAATCACCATGTGAGAAGCTTCAAAACAACTTTGTTGAAGCTAATCACCCACTAATATCTTGATTAGAGATCTGAAACTAAACATCACAAGATTATTAGTAAACATAACTACATGAGTTAATCATCATCAAAACTAGAGTGGAAGGCCTCTGGGCCAACACATGTATATCTTAGCTTAATTCCTGTCAAAACTATTTTTATATACATATATATATTTTAAAAATTATATAGATATTTAAAAATCAAGATTTATGTGTTTCTTGGGCTAAGCCGATCGACCAGACGTGCACAGGATGTGCACGCTGCCCAGGGCCAGTGGCTGATCGATCGCCCGGACAATCGACGTACTGATCTCAGCTTGGCCGATCGACCAAGCGGTCGACTGCCTGACTGAGCTTAAACTTTGAGCTCTCTGTTTGCTGTAATGGTCGACTGTCCGATTGACCACTGGCAACGACTATTTTTGAATAGCCTTGGTCGATCGACCGGTCGGTCGATCGCGACTGTGTCTAGCTACAGTAATGGCTAGAATTTCAAATATTTAAACTATTTTGTCTTTTTCCAGAAGGATATTTTTCATTTTATTTGGGTTTTATCAGCTGTTTAAAGCCCAGATTAATTCTATAATGATATTTACTTATTGCTTATAAATGAGGGTTGTAGAGGATTAAACAATGAAGACAATTATGAAAATCAAAGAAAAATCCCGAAAAATTGTTTAAAAATTTCTAGAAAAATTTCAAAGTTTCAAGTTTCAAAGAGCTTTCATTTCAAATCATTTTCTGCAAGTTTTAAGCTTCAAGTTCAATCTTTTCAGCTAATGCTTCTCTCACAAAACTTCTTGAGTCTCAAATCTTCCCTCTAAATTATAGGAAGTTGAAAAAAGAGAGTTTGTGATCTTTTGGTCACCATGTTGTTGTAATCTTCTTCTTTTTTGTGCTCTCCTCTTTGTGTTAAGGATTGAAATTAGAGTTTAGGCTTCGGATCTCGAGGGATCCTTGTTATTGAGCTTAAGTGAAACTAGTGGAATTCCTTCATTGCAGTGAAGGCAGGGACATAAAGCAAGTTTGCTCGAACCTCAAAACAAATCTTTTGTGTTTGCGATTGATATTTTTCTCTTACTCTCGTTTACATTCTACTTGTTCTATATTGCTTATATCATCTTGCATTTACTTTATATTCCTTGCTCTATTTCTTTGCTCTTAGTTTATCAGTTTCACTCATTTAAGTAAGAAAGCAATTGTGCACTTCAACTCTTATTCAAGAGGAGTTGTAAGGAGAAGTTTTAGAGCCCTTCATTGAAAATTTGACTTCACTTTTTTTTGATTTGACCACTTAATTGTTATTATTTATTATTATTTTTTCGCATTTGATTAGGACATCACCTATTCACTCCCTCTAAGTGATTTCAATTGGTATTAGAGCCAAGTTCTCTAGTTTTTGAGGTTTAACCACCTTAGAGAGATCCTTATTTGCTAGTCTTATACTCATGACCGATGGCATTAAGAGTCCATCTAAGTTTGATGGACTTAACTTATCCATATGGAAGGTTAAGATGACCATATTCTTTCAATCCTTAGGTAATAGGATAGCCAAGACCGAGACCAAGCTTTTTGTTTTTCCCCAGAGTGATGAGAAAACATGGTATGATATCGTCGTTAAGGAGTTTGATACAAATGCTAAAGCTTACTGTGCTCTTTTACAAGCTCTTAATGATGATGATATTTCTAGAGTAATTATAAAATCGCATATGATATTTGGAATCATCTTGTTGTCATTCATGAAGGAACCTCTCAATTTAAGAGAGCTAAATAGATTTATTACGATCTCAATGGAAATTTTTTGCATGAATGATAGTGAATCCATTGATGATATGATTATAAGATTCACTAAGATTACAAATGGTTTATCTGTTGGCCCAAAAGCCTATCACTCTAGTTTTAATAATGATTAACTCATGCAGTTATAGTACTAATGATCTTGTGATTTTAAGTTTTAGATATTTAATCAAGATCTTAGTTGGTATTTAACTTCAACAAAAAATCTAAAGTCAAGTTTTGAATCTAGCACATGCTAATTCAAGAGCTCAGGCATAAAGATCATAGCAAGTACTCAAGATGAGTTTAGCTCTACAAGAATCGAGTTTGACTCAAGTCTACATGGAGAAGAAAATCTTCAAGATGACTTGAATTTAGAGTTTGTAAGTTTAGAATATTTGTAAAGAATATATTAGTTTTAATTGCTCAAGCTTATACACCCCCTCCCCCAAAGTTTGATATTAGTTCAAGAACAAAAGTTTTGGTGTTTTGGTTTTCGAGAAGTTGATTTTAAACAATATCGATTTGTAAAAGATTCGATACTTTGTGTTTGAAACTCATATCTTGTATTTATATGGTTATGTCTTAAAAGAATAAGTTTTATAGTTTGAAATATGTTTTGGATTCTATCTACACAATTAGAGTTTTTTTTGTTCAAAGAAACTTATTTTGATGAGTTTAAGTTTTAGTTTTATCAAAAGATGATTTCATGTATAGAAATTCTCAAAAGCAAGTCCATATTATTTTATATGTGTATTGGATTCTATCCATACACATTAGTGCTTCAAATTTGTTTGAGAAACTTCTTTTTATATTTACATAAGTTTTAGAACAAATTTGACTTTCTATTTAAATTTTATTGTTTAGAAAATACAATTTTTATTACAAGATTGAATTTCTATATTCAAAATGAAGTTCACATGTTTGTAAAATGTGGTGATTTTGGATCACACATATCTGTGCTATATCGTATTTTCATGAACTTATTTTGTAGAATTTATTGAGATTTATTGAAATTTAATTGGATTTAAAAAGAATATTTAAAATGTAAAAATATAGTTTTGGGCTGAGCTCGATCGACCAAATGTGCACGACCCTAGGGTTGTGCATGTCGGTCGACCGACGGCTGATCGTTATAGTCTCTGCTCTCTGTTTATTGTTTTCAATCGACCAGAAAGTCGACCGCTAGAGAACTTTGCTCTCTAGAAGTTGAGTGCGGTCGACTTCTCGATCGACCAGCAACCCTCACGGCTAGAAATCTAGCCGTTGGGTGATTGACCGCCCGGTTGACAACAAGGCCTATCTGGCATGTGTTTAAGCCTAATGGCTATATTTTGTTTTTGCTTATAAATAGGGGTTTAAACTTGGGATTTTAACAAGACTTTTCAAGAGATTATTTTTTCATCTTCAACAGAGTTTTCTCAGTATATTTTAAAGCTTCATTTACATATCAAAATAGAGTTTCCAAGAGAGTTTCTCGAGTTTTCAAATGGATTTTTTTTTGTGTTTTTTAATTTCAAATCTATCTAGTTTTCTCACACAAGCTTGAGCCTTTCATTGCTAGATCTATCCTATAGGATTCTTATTTGTGGGAAGAGTTTGTTTGTGATCAAGACGTTATCACCACGTGTTTCAAATCTTTGTAATCGAGAAGTTGGAGGTTGTGGCCTCGGCGAGCTTGCGTGCTCGGGTGTGTGTTGTGCTTGGTGAACGAGTGATGGACTTGCGGGTCCAAGAGTTCTTGAGGGAACTTGTAGGTGTTGCAGCACCAAGTGATCTTGTGAGGTCGATTATAGTGAAAATTCTTCATTGGGTGAAGGCGGGGACGTAGAGCAAGTGGCTCGATCCTCAAAACAATTCTCTCGTGTTTGTGATTGCTTATCTCTCTCTACTCACTTGTGTTTATTATCTTGCATGCTTATATTACTTATCTAACTATATATGCTTGATATAGTTTTATGTGCTTATACTTGTTTGAACCAAAAGAGCTATTGAAGCACCTCAACTCTTAATCAAGAGGAAGCTTGAGGAGAAGTTATAGAGCCCTTCACCAGAATTCAGCTTCACCTTTTTGTTATCTATTGCGTGTTAGTTTTAGTTAGTGTAAAAGTTTTAATTTCTGCATTTGATTATCATATCACTTATTCACCTTCTCTAGGTGATTACAATTGGTATCAAATTTTAGTGCTCTTGATTTGGGTCTAACAACCCAGAGTTAAAGATTTTTAGTCTGCTAATCAGATTATTTGTTTTCACACACAAGGTTTTTCTTGCACCTTTCTTGTTTGATATTCTTAACTTCCAAAATTAAAAAGTTAAGATGTCTATTTATCTTAAATCCCTTGGTATAAATATTTATTTTGCCACTATTAAAAAAATCACATATTGAGAATGATAAATATTTTGAGGCTAATTCAAAAGCCATTCATGCTTTAAAGTTTACCTAAATGATGAATATTTATTTAGGATTCCAAACTTTGATTCAATTTTTGTAATATGAAACACTTTGGTCTCTCTTGGTGAACAGATGCCAAATGACAAGGAGAGAGACTCAGATCAAGGAAGTGATACTTTCGACATGTGCTACTTGATTCAAGGGGATAACCCCTCGAGGTAAATTCGGAATCCAACCTTAATGATGATGATGAAATGTCATATGATGATCTTACTTGTTTTGACAAAAACTTCTTAAAAAATATGATTTATTAAATGTTAAAAACAAAAATTGAAGAAAGAAAATGATTTCATTTTAAAAGAAAAAGATTCTTTTCAAAATAAATTTGAAATTATTTCAAAAGAAAATGATTTGAAAAATCAAGTTGTTTTGATTTCAAAAGAAAAGGAAATCATTTTAAAGGAAATTGAATCTTTGAAAAAGAAAATTGTTTTGATTTCAAAAGAAAAGGAAATCATTTTAAAGGAAATTGAATCTTTGAAAAAGAAAATTGTTTTGAAGGAAAAAGAAAAGATTTCTACTCTTTTAAACAAAAATTTTTGTTTCTCATACTAATGTTTCTTCTTCTATTATCGAAAATGACATTTGTGTTTTGAAGAAGAACATTGATTGTTTAGGCTTTACTTTAAGCCAATGTAATATCTCTAATTAGTAAAACCGTATTTTTATTTTTTTAAAGTATTTATATTGATTTACTGATTATTTAATTATTCTTAATTAACTTAATTTATTGCTTTTCCTTCTTATGATTATTATTATATTAAATATACGTATTATTTTGAAATATTAAATGTTAATTTAATTTAATTTATCATTAATATTATTACTATTATTTTTATTACTACCATTACTATTATTAATTGTTATTACTATTAGTAATTATTACTAATGTTATTTCATTGTAGTTATGATTCTTATTATTATTGTTAATTATATTATTATTATTATTGTTGTTGTTAATATTATTATTGTTAATTTCATTACGGTTATTTTTATTTATTGTTATTGTTACTAGTGTTATTATTATTATTGTTGTTATTATTATTTATTTCATTTACCCAAACTCTATTTCTATTTAATTCCTCTCTTATTTGCATGTGATTTACCCTATAGCCCATACCCATTATCTGAACCAAATCCCCAAACCCTTTTGCCCATTTCCATTTCCTTGTTTTCTACCCAATATCCAAAACCCGAAACCCTTTATTTGTCTCCCTATATGTAATCCTAAACTCTAAGCCTAATCTCCTTCATCTTCAACTCCTTGCCACCACCACATCCAAGCCCCCACCTCTATGGCCTTCTCTACTCCATCACCCCTAACCTCCGTCAGAGCGCTGGCCATCACCCACAACTTCATCATCCTCGCAGCCACCTACATGAGATCATTCTCACCACCAATGCTCTCATAGCAGCCTGCATGGCCGAATTTCCCACCTCATTGGCCTCCCCTTTGCTTCACCCCCACAACCCACACCTCTCCTCCATCGACGTCGAGCCGGCTTCGAAGCCATGAACCCATGTCCCAGCCCCCACCACCATCATTCCCCTAGAGTCCTCTTCCTTTTGCCCATCATGAACCCCACCGAGCCTATCTTCTCTCATCCTGCATTCCACGGCAGCACACTATCCCCCATCTTCCAGGTCGAGACACCCACTCGCTCCTCCTTGGTGTGATCGAGCTTCTTTCCCCTCTGCAGCACACCCACAACAGCTACAGCAACTTCGTGCCTAAGTCCTCCACAGCCCAGGTAGTGCCAGCACTTCACCAACTCCAGCACCCGCATCTACGGCAGCACCATCTCCTGCAACTGTCCTCTGCGCAGGCCCACAGCAGCGCAGCCCCGGCCTTCCCAACTCCATCGTGCTCCACTGCGATAGCCCTAGGAGACGCACACTCTCCTCCATGACTTCCTCCTTGCCGGAGCGTCCTCCTCCACTCTCTGTCAGCCTCCGCGGGCCGCGTGCATGCCTTGGCGGAGTTACCCCCCTCCCTCAGGTTACTCTCTCTGTTATATATGTGAATAGATGTGTTTATGTGTGTTGTATTATTTGGTCCGTGTGCGTGAGTTTGTGTGCATGATATGTGTGTAGATGTGAGTTAGTTGTGTGCATGATTACGTGTGTGTACAAGTGTGTGATAGGTTTAATTGTGTGTAGGTGAAATTTCTCTCTCTGTGTGTTTAATTATATGGGGGTGTGTGTGTTTTTAAATGGGTGATTGTGTATAATATGTGTATATATGTATGTTGTATGTTTGTATGTGTAGTGTGTATAAATGTATAGTGTGTATGCATGTTTATGTATTCATGTGTGTGGGTGGTGCATGAGAATTAGTATGTATGTGTGTAATTATGAGTGAGTGTATGTATATGTGGGTGTATGTACGTGTATGCGTGTGTGTATATCTGTATGTGGGTGTGTACCCGTGTATTTATATGTATGTGTGTCTGTGTGTGCATGATTGCGTGTTACAACGATTATGGACTCGCTCGTGCGATCCAAACTCGGTAGTAGGAGATTCGGATTAGTGTTCAATGTGGACCCGATACACTGACAATTCGAAGACCGACCCATGAGATGATTCAGAGATTCGTACCAGTTCATGCAGTGCAGACCAGATGGCGATTCAGACCCGAAACCGTGTCTTTCATGTGAGTGTTTGTTCTTTATGTTATTTCTTTATTTACTGTTGTTAATAGGCGTTTATATGTTACTTGTATCATTTCATATGAACGATTGATATATTTTACCAGTATGATTATCCGTATCACTTCATGAGACATCAGTAAGCATTCACCATATTTATATAGTTGATATGAGCGTTTATCAGCGTCATTTCATGTGTTACTAGTTCGTCGTTGTTGGCTTATGCCTAGTATTGATACATCTTAGACAGTGACTAGATTTGATCTATTAATTAGCTGGCCTAGTTCATGTTTGTAGATAAATAGTATATTTATTTGAGATATTTATCGAACATTGTTTGGTGATTATCAGATGAGAATTCATTTGGATATTGATAACGTATTAGATGTGATGTTCCTTTATTAAAAGACTGATTTTTCTGATGCTTGATTTTGTACATAGACTTATTTAGAGTTGGAGTTGTTCTGAGATTTATGTTCTATTTATCGGACTTGATCAATATTTAGATGGGATTGACGTAGTTGGATTTATAATTGTGAGTATTTGGAATTTATTTACTGATCATATCGTTCGAATATAGTTGATGTTTTGTTAATGTTGAGTATCAGAAGTAGGCATTTCTAGATTTCATGTTGGTTAAGGATATTCCCTTATTTAAGTTATGATTTCGGCATTTGTTGATTTAAATTGATCTCGAGAATAGTCGATGGTTCACTTCATGATTGGTTGTTGATTAATTTAGTTATTCAGTTATAAAGATAGAGTTATTGAGAGAGTGGTTTCACTAATATCAGTGATTATATATATTTTCAGACTTTGACAACAATTATCGGTTTATCAGTTATTAGTAAGACTATTTGATGGTGATCATTTGAAGTGTTCTGAGTTTATAGTAGTTGTCAGAGATCTGTACTAGTTATCAGTTTTAGTTATACCATTATTTTAGTGACTGTATATCTCTAATATTCTATTTCAGATGTCAATTATTAGTTGTCAGTATCAGTTGTCTGATATCAGCTAGTAATGACATTAACAGTTATTGAAAATATCAGTTACTCTTAATAATTCATATTGTTTGCTTGTTAATAAAAGACACCATAACCCGAAAAAAAGGGTAATTGCCTGATAATGCATGTCATGTGTTTTGAGAGGACTTAATATGGTATGCTGAGTTGTGGATTTCACAATGGGAAACAAGATAGTACTAGCTACCTAGTTATTCAGTTGTCAGTTGTCATGGCTATGCCCAGATTACGACGCCACACTAGTTGTCTTTTCGTGAGGGGCTATGATCTTCAATTATTAGAGCCTTGCGGCTTGTCCTGTTTCAGTGCCAGGGTGTTAGGCCATGGCACTGGGCATGCACGGTACCCTTTCAAAACACATACACTACATTGGCAGACGTTACAACAACGATAGTCTTGTTTGATATGTGGGAAAATAGCTGTGGTATGGGAACACAACTAAGTACTACATTAATTAGGTTAATAATAAAGACTAGTGACATATACTAGGTTACACATATTGACATTAGTTGTTTCCTTTTTCTGTGATATGAGTTATTTTTCGTTCATAGCTTTGTCACGATATTAGTTATTCAGTTATCTTCTATTTATAGTTCTAGTCATGTTATTATTGTATACACAGTGATTATATAACGAGCACCTTTTCTCTTTTTTTTAACACACTCATTTGGTCGCTTTCTGACAATCCTAGATTTGCACATCCAGTTGGATGCTTTATTCTATTGTTCAGGTGTTTGATGAGATCAGAGATGTTGCGAGGAGCTGGAGATTCTCTCTACCTATTCTAGTATTCTTATCTCTCTTTTATTCCTATTATTTTCTGATTCTTTCTATATCATTATTAGTTGCCATTCTATCTTTTTGTTTATTTATTATCATGTGTGGATGCTTATATGTGATATTGCAGTGATCATGATTTATTATAGTTTATATTTTTAACTTGTTCTGAGTTACTTAAGGCTTAACGCGTATATATGAGGTATTTTTCTTGTATATATGCGTCGCCGACTCACGTCGCGTCTCCACTCCAACGTATTTTGAGAAGCGGGGCGTGACAACCAATGTGCTTTTGACCATAAAATATTGAAATCCTTGTTTCAAAAGACAAGCTCCACAAATTCATACACATACACAACGACATACACCTCATGCACACCATGTTCACTCTCATATGTATGCTAGAGAGTACACTAATACACATTGTATCCGTAAAGGCCATCTTACAAAATTTTGTTTTGATAGGTTAAATGTTTCAAATTTTGCAAGTAAGAATATTTGAATTCGTAGTAATATTAAGCCCAGGACCCAAAAAGATCTAGGTACTAAAATCCACACCAATTATTTTTAATATACATATGAGCTCTCACAAGACATGAGAGGATCGGGGCCTTGATAGTGGACGCAAATTGGGTTTGAGGTACAAATAAATGGATGCATCACTATCAAGGAGTTTTGGTGGGAGGACCACCTCGATTTGGAGAAATGGATTAGCTACATTGATATTGGTAATCATCTCATACTCTATTTAAAAAATATTTTATTTTCTTAAATGCTCATATGCTAGTATAGTAACCTAGACTCTATCATATGATGTTTTGTTCCTAAAGATAAGTTGATTGGTTGTTAAGCTAAATATATATTTTTGAAAATTATCTTCATGTTTTCAAATCAACATGCCTATCTTATTTGTGAATATATGTTTATATATGCTTTTAATTGATGATTTGTATCATATCATGTTTATATGTTTCATATTTTAAATGCAAAGTTTATTAGAACTTATGTTATACTTATATAGCTTTTGAGATACACTCTTGATTTTGTACCAAAATCGATTTATATCTTTTGTTTACTCAATTATTGTTTAGTTATATGTATATTTCCTAGTTTTGATGATTCTTGCATGATACATGATATATCATGTTTTTGAAAATAGAATTTTTTTTATTTGTGTTTTCATGTTTTTACATATCATGTTTGTAATGTGACTAAGTTTGAAATAGAATTTCATATGAGTTTTTTTTTGAGTTATTTAGAGCATTATTATTTTTCATGAATGTGTCATTCATATGACTATTGCTCACTCACTCTTTATTTATATTTACTTATGATTTTATATTCATGAGCACGTGTTTATGCTATATAGATTTTGAGTGACAATTCTTATGTAATATGCATGTTTCATGAGATATATGATTTGATTTATATTTGAAGAATTTTGAACTAGTATTAAAAACTATTTATTTTTAATTCTTCACATGGTAATATTTTCAATCTATACTCAACTATTTTCAAATCATTATTTTGAAAATATCTACCCTTTGTGGGAGGTTGGTTGGGTGATCATGCCTTATATATGCCAAAATGACTATCCTTTGACATGTGCATGTAGGTTGGTGATTTAAATGAGTTATATACATGATTGTCATGATATTTGATTTTTATATATTCATTCATGTTTATCTATATATGTATATGTCAAATTTCATGTTGTATTCAATTGGTATACATACATATATATGATTGATTGTGCGTGTTTAACAATATTCATACATGTTTCTATAGCACCATTTATTTTATGCTGAGCTTATATTTATTTCAAATTGGTATCATAAATTGGTATTAATTTCAATTGGTATCATTTGTTTCAAAGCTTATGCATTGGTTTTGTGATTGTTCAAAAAGGAAAAGAAATTCCTTAATTTAAATTTCAATTGGTATCTTATTACCATCTTTTTTTAAGAAAAATATTTTCTTTTTGGCTAATGTTCATATTTTCAATTGGTATCAATTATTACAATTGGTATTTATATTTCAAGTTGCTTTGTTAATTGGTATCTATGTTTATCAATTTGATTTCAATTGATATTTTTTTAGTTGGTATCATGCTATATTTTCAATTTTAATTGATTCTCATTGGTATTCATTTATTCAAAATTTATAATTGATATTTATGTTTATTTTTCAATTGATGTATCTATGTTTATTTTAAATTGATTAATCAAAATTTTCAATCATATGTATTGCCAATATGCAAGTGGAGTTCACTTAACGTCTCCTCTATATGTAAATTTACGATGAGTGTATTATATAAAGAAGAGCTTGTCCTCTTTTCTCTATACCGTACACATGTGTAGGAGGAGCTTAACACCTCTGTCTATACATTATAATTATGCATATGTGGGTTAGGGTTTAGTCATCTATTGTTCATGTAATGCATGTATGCAGGAGGAGTTAAGTTAATGTCTCTCCTCTTCATAGATTTACATCACATATATATATATATTTATCTTGTTTTCTTTATCCTTTTGTCGATGAATTGATAAAAAGAGAGAGAAATTTGGAGTTTATATATGCATATTTATATTTGTGTTTATACATATATGCTTATGTTTGATGTTTATATGAGCTTTACTGAATATCTTATTGTTTATTTGCTATGCATGAGTTAAAGGGTAGCTTTTAAAAAGTTTTTCTCTAATTCATGTATGTATAACTTCATAAGTTTTGTTATCATTAAAAAAGGGGAGATTGTTGGCCCAAAGGCCTATCACTCTAGTAAAAAAGGGGAGATTGTTGGCCCAAAGGCCTATCACTCTAGTTTTGATGATGATCAACTCATGTACTTATAATACTAATGATTTTGTGATTTTATGTTTCAGATATACAATCAAGGTCTTAGTTGGTGTTTAACTTCAACAAAAAATTCAAAGTCAAGTTTTGAAGCTAGCACGTGTTGATTCAAGAGTTCAAGTATAAAGATAATATCAAGTACTCAAGAGGAGTATTGCTCTACAAGGATCGAGTTTGGATCAAGTCTATATGAAGAAGAAGATTTCAAGAAGACTTGAGTTTAGAGTTTGTAAGCTTAAAATATTTGTAAAGAATAGATTAGTTTTGATTGCTTAAGCTTATACACTTATACCCCCCAAAGTTTGATATTGGTTTTCAAGAATAAAAGTTTTGGTATTTTGATTTTCGAGAAGTTGAGTTTAAACAATATAGATTTGTAAAAGATTCTATACTTTGTATTTTAAACTCATATCTTATATTTATATGATTTATAACTCAAAAGAATAAGTTTTATAATTTGAAATATGTGTTGGATTTTATCCACACATATTAGAGCTTTATTTGTTCAAAAAAACTTATTTGATGAGTTTAAGTTTTGTTTTTTTGTATCAAAAGATGATTTCATTTGTTAAAATTCTCAAAAACAAGTCCATATTGTTTTATATATATATTGGATTCTATTCATACTCATTACTACTTAAAATGTGTTTGAGAGATTTGTTTTTGTACTTACATGAGTTTTGGAAAAACTTGATTTTCTCTTTAAAGTTTATTATTTAGAAAATATAATTTTTATTACAAGATTGGATTTCTATATCTCAAAAAAGTTCACATGTTTGTAATATATGGTGATTTTTGATTACACACATTTGTTCTATATTGTATTTTCATGAATTTATTTTTGTAGAATTTATTGGGATTTATTAGAATTTAATTGGATTTAAAAAAATATTTAAAAATACAAAAATATAGTTTTTTGGCTGAGCCCAATCGACCGCCCAGTCGACCGAATGTGCACGAGCCTAGGGTTGTACATGTCGGTCGACCGATTGATCGACCATTGTAGTCTCTGCTTTTTTTTTTTATTTTCGGTCAACCGGACGATCGACTGCCAGAGAGCTTTGCTCTCTGGAAGTCGGGTGCGGTCGACCGCTCGATCGACCGGCAACCCCAACAACTGGAAATTTATCCGTTAGGTGGTCGAATGTCCGCTCAGCTGCAAAGCTTATCTGACCTGGGTTTAAGGCTAACGACTATATTTTGTTTTGGCTTATAAATTGGGGTTTAAACTTGGGTTTTAACAAGATTTTTCAAGAGCTTATTTTCCCATCTTCAATAGAGTTTTCTCAATAAGTTTTAGAGCTTCATTTACATATCAAAAGAGAGTTTTCAAGAGAGCTTCTCCAGTTTTCAAAAGGATTTTTCTTGAGTTTTTCACTTTCAAATCTATCTACTTTTCTCATGCAAGCTTGAGCCTTTCATTCTTAAATCTATCTTATAGCATTCTTATTTGTGAGAAGAGTTTGTTTGTGATCAAGAAGTTGATCACCAAGTTTGTAATCGAGAAGTTGGAGGTTGTGGCCACGACGAGCTTGCGTGCTCGCATGTGTGTTGTTCTTGGTGAATGAGTGAGGGACTTGCGGGTCCAAGAGTTCTTGAGGAAACCTGTAGATGTTGCGGCACCGAGTGATTCTGCGGGATCGGCTATAGTGAAAATCCTTCATTGCAGTGAAGGGGAGACGCATAGCAAGTGGCTTGAACCTTGAAATAATTCTCCCGTATTTGTGATTACTTATCTCTCTACACACTTGTGTTTATATATCTTGCATGTTTATGTTACTTGTCTATCTTTACATGCTTGATATAGTTCTATGTGCTTACACTTGTTTAAACCAGGAGAGCTATTGAAGCACCTCAACTCTTAATCAAGAGAAATCTTAAGAGTAGTTCTAGAGCCCTTCACCGGAAATTCGGCTTCACTATTTGGTTATCTATTATGTGTTAGTTTTAGTTAGTGTTAAAAGTTTTAATTTCTGTATTTGATTAGCACATCATCTATTTACCCCCTCTAGATGATTACATTATATTCTTTAGGTGACACCATTGATAATGACCAAAGAGTAAGAAAGATCATTCGAGCTCTTTCTCCTTCATGGGAAATAAAGTCAACCACCTTGAAGGAACTCAATGACTAGGAGGAAATTGAGTTCATCGATCTCAATGGAAACTTGAAGACCATGAGATGAAGAGAAAAGTAAGAGCAGAAAAAGCCCCACAAAAGAAGAAGACCATTGCTTTTAAGGCTACTCTTACCATCTCCGACAATAATGAAGAAGATGAACAAGAAGATGATGAAGAACTTTCTCTCCTCATGAAGAATGTGAGTAGGATGTATAACAAAGAAAAGTTTAACAATTAAGAAGATGGCAAGAAAGAGAGGATAGAAAAAGCAATGACATCGGGCCTTACTACAAGTGTAAGAAATTAGGCCACCTCATTGCCGATTGCCTAGAGATGAAAGGAAAGCCATCCACCTCAAAGAAACCCTACAAGAAGAAAGCTCTAAAAGCAGCATAGGATTCAGAGAGTGAATCCGAGGAGGCGGACACAACAAATGTGTGCTTCATGGCAAATGATAACACACCTAAGGTATTTTTGGAAATCACCTTAGATGATTGTGATTTGTCCACGAATTAATTAGGAGAAGCATTTGATGAACTTTCAAATAATTATGATTCATGATCGAGCCAAACCTGCACACAAAAAAAATATAAGTTTAGAACAGTGCTAGGTCCTCAATTCTACCTTGTAGCCTAGGGCTAACAGGTAATGATCTACAGGGAGGGACAACGATGGAAGCATTATGTAAGTCTTTTTCCTAAGTTACTACACCGGTTAGAGATCTTCTTTTTTTAAAAGAAAAGAAAAGAAAAGAAAAGATTAAGCTAGATTAGAAGGAAAGTGGAAGGTAGAAGAAGATGATGATATTGGTGTTTTGATTACTAAGTTAAAAAGAAATAAAATAAACAAGAAAAGAAATAACATATAGAGTAATTAAAAGAAAGCAAGCGATCAGTTAAGTTGAATAACGATGAAGAGAAGTGGGATAGTTTCATTGGCTGACACTCTCAATATAACTATCTTTAAGGAAGATTATATCTAGTATCACTGTTGCGTTGCCATGAAATTCTCTCTAATCCAAGTTATAATGAAGGCATTATTAAAAAGAAGACATAAAGCAGATGAAAGTAAATAAAGCAATTAAAGCAAATAAAAATAAAAGAGGCAAATTGAAAAGAAAAGAAGAATCTTTATTGAGCTGTCACTATCAATTACAAGCACTCCATCTTCTCTTTATAATTCTTTCTCCCAAATTGAAAACTACAATGAACATTTGAAAAAGAAGAAATCCAAACAGTAAAACTTTCTGTGGAGTTCTCCCCTGGAGTCATGCCCCCTCTGCCTTCGGGGTATGCAGGTATTTATAGGAGAATTAGGACGAAGATAAACGTATGAAGATAGGGGAAGTTGGCGCTTCCCCAGATTCAAACAAAATGCCACATAAATGCCACTTTTGCCGCGTTTCTGCCACATTATCCTGGCCGTAGGGCCAGGATCTGGGAGCTGGTCGCCCGATGATTCATCCTTTATCCTTTTATCTTCTTAGATTTTGAATATCTACTCTGGATTTGACGATTTATCTCTTTATCCTCAGCGACAGCGATAGGGTGTTCAAACAATCCATTTTTTCTTGAAATTTGATGATCTTATCCTATCTAATATATCCAGTTTTCAGATAAGATGACTTCTAGAATCTTTGGATTTGAATCGATCCCTTTTTTTTTGAACTTTTAGATTTAATTGAATAACTCTGTCAATCTCTTTCTTTTTTTCTTAATTACCTTGCACGCCACTAGACATGAAAATATATCAAATAGTAAAGTTTTATTATAAAATAAATGTAGAAATATGACACATGTGATATTAAATATGCAATGTACATGTGCGATCACACCCCCATACTTATCTTTTGCTCGTCCTTGAGCAAAATAAAAAAAAATGAAACCAACCTATCCTAACCCACTTTCGTAGGAATCACGGTTGCACTTAGCACGTGCATTAAGCCGTTAAACCGCTAGGTTACCCTAGAGGATGAGTTTTGTCTCATGAGGGTTTTTAGTGGATTACACCTACAAAATCCATAAAGAAAGAAAAATAAGGTGTTAGTATTTTTGAAAATGTAATTTTGAAAGAAAGAAAATATTTGAAGTATATTTAGAAGGATTAAACAATCTATAAGTTATGGGAATACCAAACTATTCATTCCTAAACTTAGTCTCTATTCAAAAACTTGTTATCAATCAAGATAAGGTGTCAAACTGTAATCTCATCTAGTTTATTGTTTTGCCCTAAGTCATATGCACCTTTGTCAGTGAAATTTTGACTCAGGGATTCTTTAACTCTTACTCTTAAGCTTTATTTCATTTTTATTTTTGGTGGTATTATCCCTTAGTTCTATTAGACTTTCTAATCTGCCCATGTAACGAGCCTTTAGTCGGTGACTCTCAAACTGAACGGTCTGAGGGCACTGCGTGAGGAAACACCCTAGAGACTTAAGGACTCGACAAAATAATGCCACAAAATTAAGGGTTTTATTTATAAGATGGACTGCTTTTAGGTGTGAATACTTATGGTTTATGAGGCATAAATACCCAACTTATTCAGAGAATTTTTGATATATATATATATATATATATTATATATATATATATATATATATATATATATATATATATATATATATTTATATATATATATGGGCCAAGTGCTCCTAGTAGGTCTCCTTAGATTGTAATCTAAGGAGACGGCTTAAAACTCCAACATCCCGATTTTTCTTCATGATCCGATCACACATTATCATATTCATGTTTTAAGATGTACGCATATAAAAAATCACGTGATTTGAAGTTCATTTACTCATTGATCTAATCGTTCTATTTTGTTCTACTGTTTAAAAACCGTTAATGTTTGAACCCAAAGAAAATAGAATAAACAAACTTCAAATCACGTGATTTTTTATATGCGTACATCTTATAACGTGAATATGATAATGTGCGATCGGATCATGAAAAAAAATCGGGATGTTGAAATTTTAAGCCGTGTCGTTAGATTACAATCTAAGGAGACCTACTAGGAACACTTTTCCCTATATATATATATATATATATATATATATATATATATATATTTCTCATTTTTTTTATAAGGCATAAGAATCTTTGTTTTTGAACTCTAAGTACGTAAGTGTATAAAGTATGCATATTTCATCAAGATAAAAATCAAGACTAATTACTTTTTCAAATTTTCTTCCTAACCCTAGAAATCAAACAAATAATCTTATTTTGACTAAGTATAAGAAATCCTAATTATGGTTCTCCTATTTCTTAAAATTAACCTAATTTCTTACAATAAAATAGGTAAAAATATTGTTTCTCTTTTCAAAAAAGTTTTTAATACAAAGAAAATATTAAATTTTTTTAAAATAAAAAGAAAATTTATGTTATGTTAGAACCCTCCCCCACACCTATCTCATGCATTGTCCTCAATGTATGAATGAATGCATAAATGCATGAAAAGGAAGAAAGGGAAGAAAAATGTTACCTCAAGGTGGTGGCTCCAATGGTGGTCGGATTGGGCTAAGCATTGCAACCCAATCAAGATAATGTGGTAGTTTACGAAACCCACCTTTATTGACCTCTTTTTTATTTACATATTCACTATCCCCAATATGAATAGGATCATGCAAGATCCTATCATAATAATTATTCCCTTTACATGACCAACCTTAAAAAATCATCACTGGGTCATTATGGTCAATGACTTGGACTAACAATATAATGTGGTTTTGTGGAATGGATGATTTGTGTTCTGAAATGAAAAGTTCGGAACCAATACTAACTCGAGAAAATCAACTTTGGATTCGAGAGTCGATTTTGGTTCAAGAGTTGAGTCCAAATCAGAAATTCAATTTCACATTTTTTTTTCATCAATGAAATATGACTATCCAAAAGAGGTGGCTCAATTTCAAAATCTATGGATACTTGAATCAATGTTGACTCAAAAAATGGGTCCAAATTGGGTAATAAAATCGGGGTCAACATAGATTCAAAAATTGGAATAGAATCACAAAGTTGTGGATTAGATTCACATTCATGTTCAAATTCAATTTCATTAAAATGAAAACTTGCCAATTTGTCAATGGGTTGTTATTGGTCAAGTTCAAGGCTTTGTGGTGAAATTGAATCTTGGTCAAAGTCTTCAAGATACCATGATTCTTGATTTTCATCAATATGGCTAGATAGTCAAAGATTGGGTAGGGAGAGTTTTCTCATTCCTACGCATGTTTTCTAATCGACTAAGTCTTGCTTCTATCATATCGAATGGATCACTTTGGAATTGATTTTCATCAATATGGCTAGAAGTGTCGGAAATAGTCAAAGATTGGGTAGGGAGAGTTTCCTCATTCCTACGCATATTTTCTAATCGAATAAGTCTTGCTTCTATCATATCAAAGGATCGCTTTGGAATTGAATCATGGATTATATACTCTTTTCTAAGTTGGTATGCTCTTCTTATTGTAGTGGGACTTGGAAAATGAAGTATGGATCTTGGACTTAGGAATTTTTTTGCGAGTATTGCGTCCGTCGAGACTTGGAATTGTCATGTGGACTCAAGAAAGGCTTCGAAACTCTTTTCTAAAGAAGATTTCTCTGAAAATACCCTTAGAGAAGGGTGAATAGGTGTAATGCTAATATGGGACAAATAATGTAGAATTAAAACTAAATACTAAACACACACTATGTGTAACCAAGAGTGAGTCCAAATTTCTCGTGAAGGGCTCTGGAACTTCTCCTCACAATTCCTCTAAATAACGAGTTGAGGTGCTTCAATAGCTCTCTTGGTTGAATACAAGTGTGAGCACACAAACAATATCTAGCATGTATATGTATGAGCAATAATAACAATGCAAGATATAAAAAGAGAGAGAGAGAGAAAGATCCAAACGTAAACATCAAGATATGTTTCAAGGTTCGAGCCACTACTCTACGTCCCCGCCTTCACACAGAAGGATTTCAACTGTCCACTAAGGATCTTCCATAAAGTGACATCGACCGAGGAATTACAACTTATAAAACAAGGAGTACTCAACTCCAACTCTCACACCTCTGCACAAGAGGGTAGGCGCAAAGCCAAGCACAAGGCGAAGAAAAGATTACAACTTAGTGATAACAAAGATCACAAACAACACTTGGTGATCACAAAAGATCACAAATAAAAACCTCTCACAAACAAGATCCTCGAAGATAGAAGTGCAATAAAAAGATCAAGAATGTAAGTGAAACATAGTGTTTGGAAAAGAAACACAAAGAAAAACTCTTGGTAAAAACTTCTTGATAGAAAAAGAGCTTGAAGAACTAAATTAGAATTCCCAGAACTAGATTTTCTTTAATTTTCCAAAACTTTGAAAACAAATAAGGATTTTGATTTTCAAGCTCAAAAACTTCTTTTAAAAACTTGCTGAAAAACACACTAGAAGATGGGAAAAATTGCTCTTGAAAATCTTGTTTAAAACTAGCTAAGAGAATCCATATTTATAGGGTCTCTAAAAACTAGTCGTTCGAGGCAGAATCCAGCCAGAGAGACATGTCGGTCGACCAGCCAACGGTCGATTTTTCAACCGTTAGGGTTGTTGTTCGACCGCCCCCAAGCCACAGAGAGACTTTCTCTCTGTCGGTTGACCGGCCAAACTCGAGGCTAGAGCTGAGCCAGTTGGTTGACCGTTCTTTCGACCGCGCCTTGCTACGGTCAACCGGTCGGTCGACAGATCCAAAGGCAATGGGCTTGTATATGTTTCTGTGCACGTCGGTCGACCGTTCGGTCGACTAAGCCATGTGTCGGTCGGCCGGTTGGCTGACAGCAGCCCAGAAACTGGTTTTATAGGGTTTGAAATATGGACTTTATACCACCTATAAATTCCAATAAAATTCCATAAAATCAACAAAAATAGGTTAATGTAAATACTTTGAAATTCAAATATGTGTGATCAAAAATCAACACATATTACAAACATGTGAACTATTTTTGAGGTAAAGAATTTTAGGCTTAAACCAAAAACGGTATTTTTCAAAAACACAAATTTTGAAATGAAAAACCGATTTTTCTATAAACTTATATAAGTACAAAAAATAAGATATTGAAACACATTTGAAGCATAATGTGTAAGGATATAATCCAATACACATGGTAAATGATATATACTTATTTTTGACAATAAATCCCAAAATAGGTTTTGATAAAAATAAAACTTAAACATATGACTAGATATATCAAAATAAGGTTTTCTAAACATATAAGAACATCAGTGTATAAGGATGAAATCCAATATACATATAAACTTGTAAACTTGTTTTGATTCTATCTATTCATGAAAACAAAAGATGTATTATTGAAACTCAACTGGTTAAACTGAAATCAAACTATAATTTGTATGTGTGTATACTTGAGCAATTCAAAACTATTCTATCCTTACAAAAGATCTAAACACTGAACAAACAAACCTAAACCAAAGTCTTCTTGTCAATCTTTTTCTCCAAGATGACTCGATCCAAACTCGATCCAAAGAGCTAGACTCCTCTTGAGTGCTTGATACAATCATGACGCGCGAGCACTTGAATCAACACGTGATAGCTTCCAAACTTGACTCATGTTTATTGTAGAAGCTAAACGCTAACTAAGATCTTGATTTATATCTGAATCTTAGTAAGCACAAGATCATTAGTATTATAACTTCATAAGTTAGTCATCATCAAAACTAAGGTGAAATGCCTTCGGGCCAACAATCTCCCCCTTTTTGATGATGACAAAACTTATAAGGCTATATATGCATGGATTAAAGATAAGCTTCATAGAAGCTCCCCCTTAACTCATGCATAGCAATAAAAACAAATAGATATGCAATGTAAGCGCATGATACTGATCGGGAGAAAATCGGGCACAAAAAGTGTTATTTTAAAATAAGAAATTAAAGTGTGTGTTTTGGCTTCCTCGATACTTCCATTATAGCATAGAGGCTAAACGGGTCAAATCCACAGGGATGGGAAGCGATAGAAGCTTTATCGATATGTTCACTTGTGTGTTAACGGTTCTTCTAAGTTTCAAAAAATAAAAAGAAAAGAAAAGAAAAACAAAGAATGAAAAGAGAAGTGTACGGTGGAAACAAAGATAGAAACAGTGAAGAGAAAGCATTTTTGATTTTTGTATTTATTTCTAAAATAAAGTAAAAAAGAAAGAAAACCCATGGCTACAAACTACTAATGGCTCCACCAATATGCTAACATCTTAGTGATAGTTTTCACACATGTATCCTTGGCTCAAGAGCTTTACAAAGTATGACCCATAAGATCACTTTCACATCCAAACTCAACAAACAAGAGCAAGCTACACTTAAACCATCAAAATTAATTAGAGCAAGCATGAAATAAAGTAATGGTAACTTGTTAGAAAGTTAGATGTTAGAGTGTTAGAATCCATTATCATGAGCCATCAATGGCTCTTGCAAGAGCAAGGTCAAATCGAGGCTATTAGATTCATGTGGATTATCAAGTAAGGAGTTAGCAAGTTAGTGGTTAGTGATTATTTGTCATGAGAGAAAAAACTAAGTATGTAAAGAGTTAGAGAAAAGAAAATCAATGGAGATAAGGAGAGAACCTTTCATAGAATATCACATTTCATTACAAGAACCCTAACTTTCATCCTATGCATCTCTCTTCCCTATTACATGATCTACAAAGAAAATAAAAAATAAAAGAAAGAAGAAAACTAAACTAAACTACACAAATGGGAAAACTACCCCTAAAAACTCTTCTTCTTCTCTGTTCTGAAAACTAGGGTAATTATAGGCTAAGGGGGGCACCAGGGAGGCATCACGGGGCAGGAGTTGAAATTCGACACATGGCCCCACCAGAAGGCTGCGGAAACATGGTTTTTGTCGTGTTTCTGTGGCCCTTCTGGGGTCGCGCGCGCTGCGCCAGTAAGTGCAGATTGCTGGCTTATCCCCCTGTTGGTTTCCCCTGCTGGTTTCTTATTTTCTGCTCCTAGATTTGACTGATTAGCTCTCCAAAATCAATAGCTATAGTTTAGGCTCTAAAATCACCAAATAAATGGGATTTTTAGGCTTCTTCTTCATTCCACACCATGGACCTAGTAACACACAAGAAAACCATTATTATCAATATTTCATATAAAATAAATGTGAAGATACGGTATGAAATATGCACATATGGAGACTAATCACATCCCCACACTTATCTTTTGCTCGTCCCGAGCAAAACAAAAGACTAACTATTACATCACTTTCACAGGTGACGCGATTGCATCGAATATCTGCAACAAGCCATTAAAGCTCTAAGTTTTCCCTAGAGGAGAAGTTTTGTGTCTTGAGGGTTTTCAGCGGATTATACCCACAAAATTCATAAAGAAAAAAATTAAATGTTAGTATTTTGAAAACGCATTTTGAAAATAGAGAAAAGTGTAGAAATATTTTTGTGAAAATTTAAGTGAGCCAAGATCGTAGGTTAACCAGAAATTATTCTTCCTTAAACTAAGTCTAAATGCAAAATCTTGTTATATATTAAATGTAAAAATTTAAAATTGAATCGATTCTTTGATCTTTCATAAAAAAAAATCTTAGAAAATATGCATTTTGTGAACTGTGAAGATTTTTAGGATATCGACTCTAACTTTCGTGCCATTTATTTATATCAATTCTTTTCTTCCCTTAGTTTTCTTAGACTTTCTTATTACCTAAATAGTGAGCCTTTAGCCGATGACTCCCAAACTAGACGATTTTAGGGTACTAGATGAGAAAACATCCCTCGTGCTTAAAGACTCGAGTAAATAAGGCCACAAAACTAAAGGGAATTATTTTGTTTTTGTCCATCTTTTAGGCGTGAATAATTATGTTTCCTGAGGCATAATTCCCAACTTCAATAAGTAATTTTTATTATTATCATTTTTTTATATTTTTATGATATTTTCAGTCTTTGTTTTAATCCCAAAAATTGTGTAAGTGTGAAGTGCATATATCTAAGGCAAAAAATCTAAGATCAAATTATCTTTCCAATCTTACTTCCTTATCTTAAAATTTAAATAAGATCTATTATTTTGACTCAGTTTAAGAATTTATAATTTTACGTCTTTTTAATTCCTAAGATCCTCTTAACTTTCTTAAAAATAAATCAAAACTATTTCTCTTGCTTCAAAAAGTTCTGTTAAAAAAAAAAAAGAGTTTCTATACAAAAAAAATCTAAAAATTTTCTAAAAAGAAGTGTAAAAGAAAGAAAGTTTAGAACAACTTACGTTAGTAAACCCTCCTCCACACTTATCTCATGCATTGTCCTCAATGCATCGTGAATGTGTATATGCATGAAACAAATGGAGAGGGAAGAAAAATTACCTCAAGGTGGTGATTTCGGTGGTGGTCTAATTGGTCCACGAAATGCGGTCCAATTCAGAAATTGTGGATCTTGCAGGAACCCACCAGTGACCTCTCAAATACAACCCATTAAACAAATGATTGAGTGAATTGTCTTATTTAAAAAATTATCCCATCTAATTTTCAATTTTCAAAAATAATTCTTGAGTATTTTGTTCAACACATTTGTCCAACAATGAAGTATGATTATGGAAGATGGTTAATTAGGCAAACGGAACAGGAACAAATACCGACTCAGAAATTTGACTTTTTAGATCAAGTCAAGATTCAAACGTGAGAGTCAAAATAGGTTTAAAAATGGGGTCCAAACCAAAGAATTAATGTTCACACACTTTTTCCATCAACGGAATGTGATCGTAAAATAATTGTGACTCCATTTCATAATGTACTGGTACATGATTCAATGTTGACTCCGGAATATGAAAAAAATCTGGTAAAAATATCGGAGTCATTATTGAATCAAAAAGTGAAAAGAAATTACCAACTTGAGATTCAGGATCATATTCATGTTCAATTTCAATTTCGTGAAAGGGATAACTTGCCAAAATGTCAATGTGACTTTCAAATTTTGAAGTTTGATCAAATTCAAATGGGTGTGCTAAAATTGAATCTTGGTTTCCAAAATAACATGATTCTTGGGTCCAATCAATAGAGTTAGGGATATAAGGATTAGTCAAAGGTTTACAAGAAAGATTTTCCTCATTCTCATTGATCAATTCGCTCATTATTGAATCTAACCTACTGATAGCCCGGGTAACAAAATTTAGAGTCTGAATCGTGTCTTCCATACTCTTTGCAATTGGTTCTTCTTGAAAAGGTGAATATGAAAGTTGGTTTTGGAAATTGTGGTGAAATCGTGAGTCCATCAGATTTTATGATTGTTGCTTGGACTCACGCAAGGCTTCCATACTTATTTTCAAGATGATTTTTTTTGCAGTTAGATGTTCTGGAAAAGAAGTATGTGAAGCTTGGTACTGGAAAAATGATAAGTCCAACATGTTTTGAGAATATCGCTCAGACTCACGCAAGAGTTCCATACTCAATTCTAGGATTGATGGTTATTCATTTTGGATCGGTGAGACTGAAAAAGATGAGTATGACTCTTGCTAATTTGGTTGAAATGATGAGTCTAACATGTTTTGAAGAATTTGTCATTGGAACTCAAGCATGGTTTCTATACTCTTTTGTATCTCTAATTTTTTTTTTCAATTGGTGGTTCAGGAAAGGAGTATGTGAAGCAGAATATGGGAAAGAAGATGGCAGACAAGGTGGTTGAAAATTTGACTCGGGAGAGGTGAATCCCCATTGACTCTGTTAAGAGTAAAAATTATTTTGAAAATTATAGTCATAAGATTGGGGGTATGGGTCATATTGAGTCGGATAAACCCAATCTGACCTATATGGTTCATTCATGTTATACATAACTGGGTTGGAGTTATCCGAGTCAAATGAGATCAGGGTGAAAAATGGATTCATTCAGTTGGAAAATTTTTGGTTATATTCCATTTTATCACAATAATCACAAAAAAAAAAATCAAACAAACAAACAAAGAAAAGGAAAAATTCAAAAACAAGCCTATACTTGAATTGACCTAGACCTAGACGACTCCTAACTGGTTAGACTGTCCACGGGGGGTACATTGTAGGAATCTGACCACAAGTTAATCGGCCAGGTAGGGGTAAGATCAGAGGGAGGTATCCGTGCCGGAGCAACGGGCCTAATTATGTCAAACCACTGTTCTTCGAGATTTTGCCTCTCAATCCCCAACTTTTGACACCGATTTGACAAGAGTTAAATTCTAATAACTTCCTCCTTAGATCAATCTCTTAAATGAGTTTGAGATCTCCCTAGGAGCCAACGTCTAGCAAATTTTATTTGGGCTTGGGTTGTGCGAATGGGGAGGTGATTTTTGGGTTAAGGGGGAGGGTAATGACTTCCCCACCTTATATTATATTGAGTTTTGCCCTTAATTTTCAATTCGTACAAGTGTGCAATATAGACAAGAATGAACACACAAAGCAAGTTAATTACCCACGTGTTTGTCTAACTATATGCAATGCAATATCTACACATCGGTCCAAATCACAACAACGGAAGAACAAAATATAGTATATTTGAATGAAAATCGAAACGCGCCTAGATGCAAATGTTTAAACTGTTTTAAAACATCCGATTACCATATTCTAGTTCTTAATTATTACAGTGCATAGGTGATCTAAACAAAAACATTAGCAGCAGAATATAGCAATATACAAGAATTTACCCAATCACACAAAAGCAAGTGTGGATTTCTGTAATGCTAAAAATTTGACCTGCATACCAAAAACAAAGAAGAAAAGTAATAAAAATGTGAGATCAAACCATTCCCATCCCCAGCAATGGTGCCAAAATTTGGTCGGGGAAAATCGTGCACAAAAAATGTTGTTTTGAAATAAGAAATTAAAGTGTGTGTACTTTGGCTTTCTCGATACTTCCGTTATAGAATAGAGGCTAAACGAGTCAAATCCACAAGGACGAAAAGCGATACAAGTGAAAATCACCTAGAGGGGGGTGAATAGGTGATAATGCTAATCAATGCTCAATTTAAAATTTATGATGCAACAATCTCACAAAGCAAGTGAATATAGCAATGAAGGTAGAGAGCAAGTAACAATAGCAATGAAAGTAGTGCAAGAACAAGGAAAGTAAACCAAACGCAAACACAAAGAATTGTTATCGAGGTTCGAGCACCCAGCTCTACTTCCCCGCCTTCCCCAGAAGGATTCCAACCACTTCCACTATCACAAAGATGCCACAAATACACCGGAGTACCCAACTCCACAATCTCAAGTACAAGTTCTCTCTTGGTAGTCAAAAGACCACAAACTTTCTCTTTCAAAATTCTCTTCCCTTACAAAGGTCCTTAGAGAACAATGAGTAGGAATGAAGCTCTTGTGTGCAAGGAGAAAAGAAAAAGAAATCAGAGAGTTCTTGAAAACACTTCAGAAAATGAGAGAGAATTTCAGCACAAAAACCAAGAAACCAAGTCTCTTTGAAAGCCTTAAACTTTTGGAAATTTTGATAATTTTTCTAGTAACCAACCTCTCCCTAAACACCCCTATTTATAGGAGAGGGCTAGGGTTAGGAGATAAAACATATTTAAGGCTAATCAGAAGGTATTAGAACCAAAACATGTCACTTAAACATACTTAAGTGAGAAAAGGACAAAAATTAAACCAGCTCAGAAACTAGCCGTTACTGTTCAAACGGCTAGCTCGGTCGACCGGCCCGGTCGACCGCTAGTACAAAAAAATAGCCGTTGCAGGCTACGGTCGACCGCCCGGTCGACCCAAACAAACAGAGAGCAGGGTCTTGCAGTCAGGCATGTCTCGGTCGACCGTCCGGGTCGACTGTGAGACATGCACACTGATACGTGCAGCTGCCAGAACTCCGGTCGACTCGGCCGGCCGACCGGCTTGACCTGACATAGGGTCGGTCGACCCGGGCGGTCGACCGGCTCAGGTCAAAAGCCAAAAATAAAATAGATTTTTGAAGGGGGTTTGAAATCTAACAACATAGTCTTGATTTGAAACAAGTTTAATACCCAAAATTGAACTTGTAAACGAAAGGCTTTAATTTAAAATAATTTATACATATTTATGGGAAATATTTTTGGAAATAATATGTTCGCAAAAACGTGTATGATAGAGCTTCAAACCTATTCACTATTCTTTAACAAAACTCTAAACAAAAAAAACAAATCTAATTAAGTCTCTTGAGCAATCTTGAGCCATGCAATGCCTTGCTAGAGCCTTCTCTTCTATGTTCCTTCCTTGATGTGCAAAAAGCCTTCTTTTCTTTATGAACCTAGAAGTTGTTGCAATAGCTAAGCAATGGCCTCCAAATTTTGGTACAAACCTGAAACTTATCTTAATAAACTAATTAGTACCATATAGCTCTTATTTGGTTTGTTATCATCAAAACTCTAAACTAATGGAGAGTGTAACCTTGTGGGCCAACAATCTCCCCCTTTTTGATGATGACAAAACAAATAGGCTATAAACAAAAATATAGGGGAGGAGAAAGCTCCCCTCAAATTATGCTATATTAAACAAGCAAACACAATGTAATTTGTAATATGTAAGTAAACATCATGAAACCAAAATCCACTAAAATATAAAACACTTGCAAAACACTTAAACTCAAATTACTAGAATTCATGAAAACACATCAAAAACATAAAAAATATATAAACTCATATGGAACCAAAACCATATGAACTCATATTTTTATCATAAAAACTCATTCTCCCCCTTTTTGTCATACATCAAAAAGGGTTATGAAAACATTTTTATTCAATAACACAAACATTATGTTCACCACAAATGAAGGAAAATCTAGCAAAATCAAGTGGTTTAGTGAAAATATCGGCTAGTTGCAAATCCGTAGAAACATAATCAATATCTATATCTCCTTTCTCAAAATGATCTCTAAGAAAGTGATATCTAATCTCAATGTGCTTGGTCTTACTATGTTGATTTGCATTCTTTGTCATATGAATAGTACTAGTATTATCACAAAATATTTTTATATGGTTATAATGCAAATCATAATCAAGGAGAGTATGTTTCATCCAAAGGACTTGTGCACAACAAGCCCCCGCGGCAACATACTCCGCCTCGGCGGTTGAGAGAGCTACGGAATTTTGTTTCCTAGAGGACCATGAAACAAGACAATTACCAAGAAATTGACATGTCCCACTAGTACTCTTTCTATCTACTCTACAACCCGCATAGTCGGCATCCGAATAACTCGTCATTGAGAAATCTCCGGTTTTCGGGTACCATAGACCCATTCCAATCGTTCCCTTAATATAACGAATAATGCGTTTTACCGCAATAAGATGGGACTCCTTAGGACACGATTGAAATCTAGCACAAAGACACACACTAAACATGATATCCGGCCTACTTGCCGTCAAATACAAAAGACTACCTATCATGCTTCTAAACAATTTAATATCAACATTTTTTCCTTGGTCATCCTTATCAAGCTTGGTGGTAGTTGCCATGGGAGTGTTGCAAACCTTTGAGTCTTCAAGTCCAAACCTCTTTACGAGTTCCTTTGCGTATTTGGCTTGACATATGAAGTTCCCATCTTGCAATTGCTTGATTTGGAGTCCAAGAAAGAAATTAAGCTCACCCATTGAAGACATTTCAAACTCACATTGCATAACCTTTTCAAATTCCTTGCATAAAAACTCATTAGTAGAACCAAAAATTATATCATCAACATAAATTTGCACAATTAAAATGTCATTATCAACATGCTTAGTGAATAGTGTTGTATCTACTTTGCCTTTAATAAAATTATTTGAAATGAGAAAACTAGAAAGCCTTTCATACCAAGCTCTTGGAGCTTGTTTCAATCCATACAAAGCTTTATCAAGTTTAAAAACAAAATCGGGATGAACATGATCAACAAAACCGGGAGGTTGAGCAACATAAACTTCTTCATTTATAAAACCATTCAAAAATGCACTTTTCACATCCATTTAAAAAAGTTTAAAATTTTTGAAAGATGCAAAAGCTAGTGTCATCCGTATAGCTTCAAGCCATGCTACGGGTGCAAAGGTCTCCTCAGAGTCAATTCCCTCAACTTGAGTATAACCTTGGGCCACTAACCTAGCCTTATTCCTAATCACATTTCCGGACTCATCCATCTTGTTCCTAAAGATCCACTTAGTACCAATTATTGGTCTATCGTGGGGCCTAGGAACAAGGTGCCAAACTTGGTTGCGCTCAAATTGATTGAGTTCCTCTTGCATGGCTAGCAACCAATATGAGTCCGCCTCGGCTTCGAGGATGCTTTTGGGTTCAAAATGAGAAATGAAAGCAAAGTTACCACATAGGTCATGGAGTTTGGAGCGAGTTGTTACCCCTTTAGATGCATCACCTAAGATGAGCTCCTTGGGATGATTTGTAGCGTATCTCCAAGCTTTAGGAAGCGGTTGAGAGCTTTCCTCTTTATCCTCTTGAACATCACCAATTGATTCTAGCTTTTCTTCTTGAGCGGGTGAGTCCTTCAAGGATAGTCTCTCCATGTCTTCACCTAATGGGTCAATCTCTACAACATTCTCAACAACCACATTAGATTCTTCAAATTTAACATGCATGGATTCTTCAATGGTAAGTGAAGATCTATTGAATACTCTATAAGCTTTACTAGTTGTAGAATATCCAACAAAGATTGCTTCATAAGCCTTAGCATCAAATTTACCCAAGTTATCTTTAGTGTTCAAAACAAAACACTTGCATCCAAAAACTTTGAAATATGCAACATTAGGTTTTCTAGAATGATACATTTCAAAAGATGTTTTGGAAGAATTTTACACAAATAAATACGATTTGATATATAGCATGCGGTGTTTACGGCCTCGTCCCATAGATATTGAGGGAGGTCATACTCACTTATCATTGTCCTAGCCATCTCTTGAAGTGTTCTATTATTCCTTTCTACAACTCCATTTTGTTGTGGAGTTCTAGGACAAGACATTTCATGCTTAATTCCCTTTTCATCACAATAAGTTATGAAGAGTTGGTTAACAAACTCACCACCTCTATCACTCCTTATTCTCAAAATCGAAAAACCCTTTTCTTTTTCAACTCTTTTTCGAAAAATCTTAAAACGAGAAAAAGTTTGATCTTTGTGTTCCAAGAAGAAAACCCAAGTGAAACGGGAAAAATCATCAACTAAAACAAATGCAAATCTACTACCATTTAAGCTCTTAGTTTTAGTAGGTCCAAAAAGATCCATATGAATTAATTCTAAAGGCCTAGTTGACATGATATCCTTGATTGGTTTGAAGGAAGACTTGGTTTGTTTCCCAAGTTGGCACGCACCACAAATGCGGTCTTTCTCAAACTTCAAGCAAGGAATATTCTTCACCAATTCCTTTGAATTAATCCTAGAAAGATGGTCAAAAGATGCATGTCCTAATCTTCTATACCAAAGCCAAGAATTTTCATCAAAAGCATTTAAGCATTTAGTAGAACATTCCACATTAAGCATGTCAATGATATAAACATTATCATCACGAAAACCGGTGAGAATACAAACATTAGTTTTAACATAAAAAATCTTGCAAGAAGAATCATCAAAAACAACTTTAAGTCCACGGTCACAAAATTGACTAATGCTAAGCAAATTATGTTTCAAACCATCAACAAGTACAACATTTTCTATAGTAGGAGATGAACCAATTTGAATGTTACCTATACCGATGATAGTGCCTTTGGAGTCATCCCCGAAGGTGACGGAGCCACCTTCCTCGTACCTTGATAGGGTTGTAAAGTTATTGATGTCCCACGTCATGTGTCTTGAACAACCACTATTAAGGTACCACCGCTCCCTACGTCTTGGAGCCTTGGTGTGTACCTATATCAAATAATTTAGGACTTGATTTTGGTACCCACATTTTCTTGGGTCCTAAAGAGTTAGTTTCATTAACCCAAACAAGATTATTTGATCTATTTACTTGGTCATAACAAAATTTAGCCAAATGTCCATTCTTACCACAATATGTGCATCTATACACTCTACCATATTTAAAAGCATAGTGAGTGTGTGATTTGTGAGCATGAGAATTGTGAGTGTGAAAAGATTTAGCATGAGAAGTGTTATGTGTAGTGTGAGCATGAGGAATCTTAACATGTGAATCTTTAGCATGAGAGGTGTGCTTTGTAGAAAACATTTTTTCAAGCTTCTTAGTGTTAAAAGCACAATCCTTTAAAGTCTTTTCAAAATCAACAATTCTAGTTTTTAAAGAAGAGATTTCTTTTTCATCAACCATAGGAGATTTTGCCTTACAAGAAACCTTGTAGGCACTAAATTCTTCTTGAATAGAAATGAGATTGGAAGAAATATCATCTTTTTCTTTAGAAACCATAGCAAGTTGATTTTAAGAAAAGCAACTTCTTTTTGCAATTTAAAACATTCAATCTTCTTATTGTCATAGGTTTCAGAAAGTTCCACAAAGGCATGTACAAGAACTTCCTTACTTAATTCATCATCTTCATCATCAAGAGGTTGAGAGGTTACCTTTGGTGTGTTTGCCATGAAACACATATTCGCTATATCCGCCTCTTCCTCGGACTCGCTTTCCGAATCCCAAGTTGCCTTGTAAGCTTTCTTTTCTTCCGGTTTCTTTGGCTTGAAGGAGGAGGTCATCTTCTTCTTGAACTCCGGGCAATCCGCCATGATATGTCCGGGTTTTCGGCAATTGTAGCAAATAATTCTTCTCTCCTCTTTGCCTTCGAATTTTCTTCGGAAGTTGAGCTTGTTCCTCCGGTACATCCTCTTCACATTTCGCACAAGGAGGGAGAGCTCCTCATCTTCTTCTTCATCTTCTTCATCGTCTTCAAGAGTGGATGACGACTTGAAGGCTATGGACTTCTTCTTTGAAGGAGCGGCTTCTTCTCTTGCCTTCTTTTCCATCTCATGGGTCTTTAAGTTCCCAATGAGACTAATGAGGTCCATCTCATCCTTGTCATTCAACTCTTTCAAGGTGGTGGCCTTTATCTCCCATGAAGTAGGAAGAGCCCGAATCACTTTCCGTACCTTTTGATCATTGGAGATATCATCACCTAAGGAAGAAAGAGCATTGGTGATTTTAGTAAATCTAGTAATCATACAATCAATAGATTCTTCATCAATCATTTTAAAAGACTCATATTGGGACCTCAAGAGATCTATCTTAACTCTCTTGACTTGTGAAGTCCCTTCGTGTGTGACCAATAGATGTTGCCAAATCTCATAGGCGGATTGGCAATGAATTACCCGTGTAAGGTCATCCTCATTCAAGGCGGTTAGAAGGGAATTTTGGGCCTTGGAGTTAGCCTCATATTCTCTAAAGGTAAAGTCGGTCCATGTGCTCTCATCACTATCGGGTGCTACATAAGGTTTGGTCAAGGATTTAGCAACTAAGTTACCTAAAGATTGCAAAAAGATAGTCATCCAAACCTTCCAAATAGGGAAATTTAGTCCATCAAATTTAGGAGGGGTTTTGATGTTATCAGCCATGTTTACTAGTGATGACAAATGGAATGCAAATGTTGATTAGCAAATTTAAGGATCTCTCTAAGGATGTTAAGCCAAACCTAGAGTCCAAGCTCTGATACCAATTGAAAATCACCTAGAGGGGAGGTGAATAGGTGATAATGCTAATCAATGCTCAATTTAAAATTTATGATGCAACAATCTCACAAAGCAAGTGAAAATAGCAATGAAGGTAGAGAGCAAGTAACAATAGCAATGAAAGTAGTGCAAGAACAAGGAAAGTAAACCAAACGCAAACACAAAGAATTGTTATCGAGGTTCGAGCACCCAGCTCTACTTCCCCGCCTTCCCCAGAAGGATTCCAACCACTTCCACTATCACAAAGATGCCACAAATACACCAGAGTACCCAACTCCACAATCTCAAGTACAAGTTCTCTCTTGGTAGTCAAAAGACCACAAACTTTCTCTTTCAAAATTCTCTTCCCTTACAAAGGTCCTTAGAGAACAATGAGTAGGAATGAAGCTCTTGTGTGCAAGGAGAAAAGAAAAAGAAATCAGAGAGTTCTTGAAAACATTTCAGAAAATGAGAGAGAATTTCAGCACAAAAAACAAGAAACCAAGTCTCTTTGAAAGCCTTAAACTTTTTGAAATTTTGATAATTTTTCTAGTAACCAACCTCTCCCTAAACACCCCTATTTATAGGAGAGGGCTAGGGTTAGGAGATAAAACATATTTAAGGCTAATCAGAAGGTATTAGAACCAAAACATGTCACTTAAACATACTTAAGTGAGAAAAGGACAAAAATTAAACCAGCTCAGAAACTAGCCGTTACTGTTCAAACGGCTAGCTCGGTCGATCGGCCCGGTCGACCGCTAGTACAAAAAAATAGCCGTTGCAGGCTACGGTCGACCGCCCGGTCGACCCAAACAAACAGAGAGCAGGGTCTTGCAGTCAGGCATGTCTCGGTCGACCGTCCGGGTCGACCGTGAGACGTGCACACTGATACGTTCAGCTGCCAGAACTCCGGTCGACTCGGCCGGCCGACCGGCTTGACCTGACATAGGGTCAGTCGACCCGGGTGGTCGACCGGCTCAGGTCAAAAGCCAAAAATAAAATAGATTTTTGAAGGGGTTTTGAAATCTAACAACATAGTCTTGATTTGAAACAAGTTTAATACCAAAAATTGAACTTGTAAATGAAAGGCTTTAATTTAAAATAATTTATACATATTTATGGGAAATATTTTTGGAAATAAGATGTGCGCAAAAACGTGTGTGATAGAGCTTCAAACCTATTCACTATTCTTTAACAAAACTCTAAACAAAAAAAATAAATCTAATTAAGTCTCTTGAGCAATCTTGAGCCATGCAATGTCTTGCTAGAGCCTTCTCTTCTATGTTCCTTCCTTGATGTGCAAAAAGCCTTCTTTGCTTTATGAACCTAGAAGTTGTTGCAATAGCTAAGCAATGGCCTCCAAATTTTGGTACAAACCTGAAACTTATCTTAATAAACTAATTAGTACCATATAGCTCTTATTTGGTTTGTTATCATCAAAACTCTAAACTAATGGAGAGTGTAACCTTGTGGGCCAACAACAAGCTTTACCGGTATGTTCACTTGTGTGTTAACGGTTCTTTTATGTTTCAAAAAATAAAAAGAAAAGAAAACAAAGAATGGAAAGAAAAGTGTACGGTGGAAACAAAGATAAAAACATTGAAGAGAAGGTTTTTTTGATTTTTGTATTTATTTCTAAAACAAAGTAAAAGGAAAGAAACCCATAGCTACAAACTACTAATGGCTCCACCAATATGCTAACCTCTTAGTGATAGTTGTCACACATGTATCTTTGGCCATCACTAGTCCTAGGTTCAAGAGTTTTACAAAGCATGACCCATAAGATCACTTTCACATCCAAACTCAAACAAACAAGAGCAAGCTACACTTAAACCATCAAAACTAAGTAGAGCAAGCATGGAATAAAGTAATGGTAACTTGTTAGAGTGTTAGATAATAGAGTGTTAGAATCCATTATCGTGAGCCATCAATGGTTCTTGCAAGAGCAACGCTAAGTAGAGGCTATTAGATTCATGTAGATTATCAACTAAGGAGTTAGCAAGTTAGTGGTTAGTGGTTAATTGCTATGAGAAAAAACTAAGCATGTAAAGAGTTAAAGAGAAGAAAACCAATAGAGATAAGGAGAGGACCTTTCATAGAATGTCATCTTCTATTATAAGAACCCTAACTTTCATCCTATGCATCTCTCTTCTCTATTACATGATGTACAAAGGAAATGAAAAATAAAAGAAAGAAGAAAACTAAACTAAACTACACAAATGGGAGAAACTACCCCTAAAAACTCTCCTTCTCCTCTGTTCTGAAAACCTAGGGTATTTATAGGCTATGGGGGCGCCAGGGAGACATCACAGGGCCAAGAGTCGAAACTTGACACATGGCCGCACCAGAAGGCCACGAAAACATAGTTTTTGTCATGTTTTTGTGACTCTTCTGGGGCCGCGCACCGCGCCAATGGGTGCAGACTGCTGGCTTGTCTCCCTGTTGGTTTTCCCATCTGATTTCTAATTTTCTGCTCCCAGATTTGACAGATTAGCTCCCCAAAATCAATGGCTATATTTTAGGCTCTAAAATCACCAAATAAATAGGATTTTTAGGCTTCTTCTTCATTCCACACCATGGACCTAGGAACACACAAGAAAATCATTACTAGTTCTATTTTATATATAGAATAAATGTGAAGATGTGGTATGAATATGCACATATGGATAGATACCAAATATAATAATCACATATAGATGCAATGTTAGCTCTAGGTACCAAATGTATGCAAAATCTTGATACCAATTTTAAATGAGTACGCAATGTAACCTCTTGATACCAGTGCTCTTTGTATCAATTGAATAATTGAAAAATATGCAATACCAACTGAAAATATGATATCAAATGAATATAAATGAAATATGCAATATGAGCATATGATATCAATGAACCAATTTAAGTTCTTGATACCAATAAATAATCCAATAGAATTGGATATGCATACAAACTCTAGCTATCAAAATCAAAACTTGATATCAATACAAAATATATGCAATAAAACTAAAAACATGCATATATAAACTTTCTCAAATTATTCTCCCCTTTTTGTCACTCATCAACAAAGGAATGAAGAAAAACAAGATGAATGTATATGCGATATACATCCATGAAAAGGAGAGACTATTAGGAACTTCCCCTGCATACATACATTACATGAAGAAAGGGATGACTAAACTCTAACCCATATACGCATAATATACAATGTATACTTTGAGATGTTAAGCTCCCCCTACACACATATACCATATAAAGAAAAGATGTCAAACTCTTCTCTATATACTACACTCATCATGAATCTATACATAGAGGTGATGTTAAGCTCTCCTTGCATATAAGCAATACATGTCAAAACAAATTTTGAAAATTAATTAAAATAAATTTTGATACCAATAGAAAAATAAAAATATTTTCTAAAAACAAAATATTTTTCTTAAAAAGAGTGGGAATAAGATACTAATTGAAAATATATAAAATACCAATTGAATGCAAAATTAAAAAATTTTCTCCCCTTTTTTGAAATACCAACAAAATCAATGCGTAAGCTTGTAAAAAATATCAATTAACATTTAGAACTAAATCAAGTTTAGCAAAAAAAAATTTGTGCTATAAAACATATGTGTATAAACATTTTTGATTTAGCACAAAAAAATCATATATATATATATATATATATATATATATATATATATATATATATATATATATATATATATGATCAGAGCAATTGAAATATGATACTGATTGAGATACATGCATACATATATAAGAAAATATGAGTATTTAAAAATGAAATATCATTGCAATCATGTATAACTCATAACATCCACCCTATCATGCACATCTTTAAAAGGATTTTCAATAAGAGCATATAAGGTATGGTCGCCCAACCAACCGCCCTTATAGGATATAAGTTTTTAAAAATAAGATTTGAAAATAATTTTAGCATAGTTTGAAAACACTACCAATTGAAGAATACGAAACTACTTTTATGATAAATTTGAAAATAAGTACGAAATTCTTCAAGTAAGAAATAAAACAAATATATGTTCCATATATATATATATATATATATATATATATATATATATATATATATATATATATATATATATATATATATATATATATATATATATGAAAATTACACGAAAATTGACACTCAAAAATGTATAAAGCACATAGATTCTCATGAATCCAAAATCATTAGTAAACACAAAATATTAAGAGTGTACAAGATTCATGTAAGGAAAAATACATGGATATGATCAATGAAGCTCAAATCATCAAAACAAGTGAAATTCTTTTTCATAAACATGAAACACTAAAACACGAGAAATTCTATTTTTATCAAAAACTAAACAAACTTCAAGGCATATGTATGTTTTGTCAAAACTAAAACATATATATTTATCCTAAATATGAATTGAGTCCATAAAATAGTACATGGCATATAAAGTAAGTGACTCAAGTATAGAATATGTATATCTAATAGTTTTGACAAAATTTATATATACATGAAGCTAAACACTTTCAAGAAAACATGTACAAAGGTGAAATAAAAATAAATATAGGAATACAAGTATAAATGTAAGAATCATCAAAACTTGGTTATACAAATACATGTAATGAGTACACATGAGTAATAAATCACCAAACATAAGAATCAAGGATAGCTCACTAATTGTATAAGTATAAGCACAAGTTTTAATAAAGTTATATCTAAACATATAATCAAAACATGATATGCACAAAACATCAAAACATGATTGTGAAATCATTAGTGTAAATGCATGTATTATTAGAACTAGAATGTAAACAATAGCTAAACTATAGTGAGAACACAAAAGATATGAATCCATATAAACATGAGTGTATCTCAAAATACTACATATGTATATCACAAGTCTACTAATCATTGTATTTAAACATAATGAGCATGAAAACCATGACATGCTAAAACTATTCAATCAAACAAGCATGAAAGCATGTAAACATAAACATGACATGAAGAATAGAGATAGTTATCAAACCGACGAACTAGTCTCTATATCTCCAAAAACTTGGTGGTCCTCCCACCAAAACATTCTTGATAGCGATGCATCTAATGTTGTATCCATTTGTCTCAAACACATCCACCATCAAGGCACCAATACTCTCATGTCTTGTGAGAGCCCACATCTATATCAAATAAAATAGGAATAGATTTTGGTACCCAAATTTTCTTGGGTCCTCCGGGGTTAGCACCTTTTCTAACCCAAACATTCTTACTTGTAAAATTTAAAACATTTATTCTATCATAACAAAATTTTGTAAGATGACCCTTACGATCATAATGTGTACAAATATACACTCCAACATACAAGGTGTCATGTATGTGAACATGAGAAGCATGTGTATGCCGTGGATGGTGTGCATGCGTAAGTGGAGCATGTTTCTTATGAAATATGGGTTCCAATCTTTTGTGATTCATGATACATTGGCTCAAAGTGGAGCCCAAATAATCAACACACTTCTTCAAAATATAAATATCATTTTCAATAATAGAAGAATATGTGGTGCATGCATTCTTAATACAAGAAGATGAACTAATTGAAGCATAACAAACATGAGAATCAAAATTAATTTTCAAAGAATCTTTTTCAATAGAAATGCATTCCAACTCTTCTGAAATTAAAATGATTTTGTTTTTCAATGAATCATTTTTTTTAAAGCTAAATCAAGTTTTGAAGACAAAACACCATTTTCTTCAAAATAACATTAAATCATTTTTATTTTTCAAAGTTTTATTTTCTTTTAAAATAAGGTCAAGTTAAGTTTTCAAGAAATTTCTTTCACTTGAAATCTTAACTTTCTCCTTGAAAATCAAATCAAGTTTTGAAAATAAATTTTATTGTCCCTTTTTAAATCAAAACTCTTGCTTTTCAAAACCTTGTATTTTGGAAGCAACTTTTCACAAAATATCGAGAGCTCTTCATTTAAAGCATGGGCATCGATACTATTATCATGATCATCGAAAGAGCTAGTATAATTATCAAGATGAGATTCTGAAGTTACCTCAAGGGAGTCATTCCCTTAGAGCATGTAGCATGTTTGCTTGGACTCATCTCTAATATGTTCTCTCTCAACATGGTGTGAAACTTGTTCTGTAGGAGAGACCAATGTGTTCCACACTGCAAAAGCGGAATCACAACAAAAAATCAAAGAAAGATATTTTTTGCTAAGTGTGTGCGCTTTAGTGCATCCATGGCTTGTGTATCAGCCTCTAAGTACTTATCATTACCAATATATGATTTCTTAGTAGTGGCAAGATAAACATGCAATCCTAGGGCTTTGAGGTAAGTACTTATTTTAAATTTTCACATGTGAATACTGGAAACATCAAAGATGGGTGGTGCAAGATAATCCATAAGTGCAAACTAATATGTGTACAAAGCAAATATATGAATTAGCAAAAGAGGATCACACTCCTAGGTGGTTAATCGAATATCAGGAGCGCCAGCTCTGATACCAATTGAAAGTACACCTAGAGGGGGCGAATAGGTGTAATGCTAATCTAGGACAAATAATGCAAAATTAAAACCAAATGCTAAAAACATACTATGTGTAACTGATTAGTCTCTAATTTTGCATAATTTGTATCACATCTTCACATTAATTTCATATTAAATTCTGCTAATAAAGTTTTGCTTGCTTGATTCTAGGTCCATGGTGTGCAATGAAGAAGAAGACCCTAAATCACCATTTAATTGGTGATTAAAAGCCTATTAAAGATAGTCATTGACCTAGAGAGCTGATTCTGTAAAAATCAGGGGCTGCAAAGAAGGAACCGGGCACAGGGCCTGACAGGGGACAGACGGGACCGCGTGCGGCTCGAAGCGCCGCGCGCGGCCCTAGTATGGCCGCGAAAACGCGGCCTGGGCTGCATTTTCGCGGCCGTACGGCCGCGGCCCCGGCCGCGTTTTGGGCCAGGGCCTGTCCCCTGGCCTCCCTCTTCCCTGGTGGTTATAAATACCCCCCCAGGGTTTCAGAGCAAGGATATGCAGAGTTTTAGGAGTAGTTTCATTTCCATTTTGTAGTTTAGGGTAGTGTAGTGTAGTTTTTCTTCTTCTTCCTCCCTTGTATTTTCCATTTCTTGTAGATCTTGTATTAGGGAGAGAGAGTGGTACATGTTGGGAAGCAAGAGTGCTTGTAATAGAAAGTGACAATCTATGAAAGGTGCTCTCTTACCTTATCTTTGTTTTCTTCTCTCTAATCTTTTTTACATGTGTAGCTAATCTTTTCTCTCATGGCAACTAACTACTAACCACCAACTTGCTAACTTCTTTTATGATAATCCACATGAATCTAATAGCCTCGTTTTGGCCTTGCTCTTGCAAGAGCCATTGATGGCTCATGATGATGGATCTAACACTCTAACTTCCTAACCACTAACAAGCTAATGTTACTTTACTTCATGCTTGCTCTTATCGGGTTTTGATGATTTAAGTGTAGCTTGCACTTGTTTGTTGAGTTGGGTTGTGATGAGTTACATATGGGTCATGCTTTGAATCGCTCTTGAACCAAGGACTAGTGATGGCCAATAATACATGTGAGGCAACTATCACTAAGAGGTTAGCGTGTTGGTGGAGTCATTAGTAGTTAGTAGCCGTGAGTTTTCTTTCTCTTTCACTTGTTTTTGAAATATATCCAAAAATCACAAACATATTCTTTTCTATGTTTCTCACTTCTTTGTGTTTCACCGTATACTTCTCTTTCCATTCTTTGTTTTTCTTTCTTTTCATTCTTTAAAACTTTGAAGAACTTTTAACATACACGTGAATCAACCGGTAAAGCTTCTATCGCCTCCCGTCCTTGTGGATTCGACTCGTTTTAGTCTCTATGCTATAACGGAAGTATTGAGGAAGCCAAAGCACACACACTTTAAAAATCAAATTCAAAACATACACTTTTTGTGCGCGGTTTTACCCCGATCAGTAACCAAGAGTAAGTTCGAATTCCCTGTGAAGGGCTTTGGAACTTCTCCGCATGATTCCTCTAAATACGAGTTGAGGCGCTTCAATAGCTCTCTTGGTTGAACATAAGTGTGAGCACACAAACAATATCTAGCATGTATATGTATGAGCAATAATAACAATGTAAGAAAGAGAGAGAGAAAAATCCAAATGCAAGTACCAAGATATGTTTCGAGTTCGAGCCACTGCTATACGTTCCCATCTTCACACATAAGGATTTCAACTATCCACTAAGGATCTTCCACAAAAGGACCTCCACCAAGGAATTACAACTTACAAAACAAGGAGTACTTAACTCTAACTCTCACACCTCTACACAAGAGGGTAGGCATAAAGCCAAGTACAAGGCAAAGAAAAAATTATAACTTAGTGATCACAAAGATCACAAACAATACTTGGTGATCTCAAAAGATCACAAACAAAAACCTCTCACAAACAAGATCCTAGATAATAGATTTGCAATGAAAAGTTCAAGTATGTGAGTGAAATAAAGTGTTTAGTAAAGAAACACAAAGGAAAACTCTTGGGAAAAACTTCTTGTTAGATAAAGATCTTGAAGAACTAAATTAGAATTCCCAAAACTTGATTTTCTTTGATTTTCAAAACTTTGAAAACAAATAAGAATTTTGATTTTGAAGCTCAAAAGCTTCTTTTAAAAACTTGCTGAAAAACACAATAGAAGATGGGAAAAATTGCTCTTGAAAATCTTATTTAAAACTGGTCAAAAGAACTCATATTATAGGAAATCCAAAAACTAGTCGTTGGAGGCAGAACCCAGGCTAAAGTGGCCTGTCGGTCAACCAGCCAACAGTCAATTTTTTGACCGTTGGGGTTGTCAGTCAGTCGACCGGGTCCAAGCCACAGAGAGACTTTCTCTCTGTTGGTCGACCGCTTGGTCGACCAGCCAAACCCGAGGCTAGAATTGAGCCAGTCGGTTGACCGCTCGGTCAACCGTGCCTTGCTACGATCGACCATTCGTTCGACCGATCCAAAGGAAATGGGCTTGTGCATGTTTCTGTGCATGTTGGTCGACCACTCGGTCGACCAAGTAATGTGTCGGTCGACCGGTCGGTCGGCCGACAGCAGCCCAGAAACTGGTTTTATAGGGTTTGAAATATGGACTTTAAAACACCTATAAATTCCAATAAAATTCCATAAAATCCACAAAATTAAGTTCATGTAAATACTTTGAAATTCAAATACGTGTGTTCTAAAATCAACACATATTACAATCATGTGAACTATTTTTGAGGTAAAGAATTTTAGGCTTAAACCAAAAATCTTATTTTTCAAAAACTCAAACTTTGAAATGGAAAACTAATTTTTCTATAAACTTGTATTAAGTAAAAAAACAAAATATTGAAACATTTTTGAAGTATGATGTGTATGGATATAATCCAATACACATGATAAATGACAAATACTTGTTTTTTTACAATAAATCCCAAAATAGGTTTTGATAAAAATAAAATTTAAGCACATGACTAGATATATCAAAATAAGTTTTTCTAAACATATAAGAACATCAATGTATAAGGATGAAATCCAATACATATAAACCATGTAAACTTGTTTTGATTATATCTATTCATGAAAACAAAAGATGTATTCTTGAAACTTAACCAGTTAAACTGAAACCAAACTATAAATTTGTGTGTGTATACTTGAGCAATTCAAAACTATCTTATCCTTACAAAAAATCTAAACACTAAACAAACAAACCTAAACTGAAGTCTTCTTGTCGATCTTCTTCTCCAAGATGACTCGATCCAAACTCGATCCAAAGAGTTGGACTCCTCTTGAGTGCTTGATGTGATCTTGATGCGTGATAGCTTCGAAACTTGACTTCACGTCTATTATAGAAGCTAAACACCAACTAAGATCTTTATTTATATTTGAAACTTAGTAAATACAAGATCATTAGTACTATAACTTTATAAGTTAGTCTTCATCAAAACTAGGGTGAAATGCCTTTGGACCAACATTCTCTTCTATAGGTTAATCTTGATATTGAGTATACGAAGCTGAATGTTGGTCAGGTTGTTGATAGTATGACTCGGGAAGTTGTATCCTCACTGACTCAGTGAACAGTGGTGATGATCATCCCTATCTTGTTCATAATACTTGGGTTGGGGCATATACTGATTCGGATAAGACTAATCAGGCATACTTGGTTGGTTAAAGTTATGAAACGTCGGGTTGATAATCTCTGAATCAAAAGAGGTTGGTGTGAAGTATGGATCACTATATGCATTGAAATAATTGTAATTATAATCCATATCACAAAAATGTCAAAAACAAAAACAAAAAAATAAACAAATAAACAAAAAAAATCTAGCCTAAGTTAGGGTAAACCTTAGACCTAGATGACTCCTAACTGGTTAAACTGTCCACATGGGGTATATTAAAGAATCGATCACAAATTAATCAGCCGGTAGGGGCAAGACCAGTGGGTGTATTATGCTTCTTCGAGATTTCTCCTCTCAATCCCCAACCTTTGACACCGATTTAGTAAGAGTCAAATTCTAATCAATTTCTCACTTAGGTCAGTCTCTTATTGAGTCAAGATGTCCCTAGAGCCAACATCTACTCAATTTTAAGTTAGGCTGGGTTAGTGAGTGAGGAGATGATTTTTGGGCTAAGAAAGGGTAATGACTTCCCCACCTTATCTTGTTTATGACAAGCCCTTAATTCGTTTTAGTGCGGGTCTACAAGTATATAGCAAAAATAATACTCCAGCAGTAACATACAAGTATGTTCCTAAGTATATGCAATGCAGATGTACCTTTGCTCCAACACTCTTCAACAGTAATTTAAATGTAGAGAATTAAACAAATACTCAGAATGCAATGTCTAAACATTTTTTAGGATTACCAAACAACCATATTACTGTTGAGATTAGAACAGCGTGTAAAATATGTTAAATAGGAAACTATCAACTGAAGTAGCTAAATTCTTGAATTTCAAGCAACCTGCAAGAAACCACAGTTGTGGGTTTTGATGCTCAACCTTCTTAGACAGAGGCACAAAGTAGCAATATACCCACTGCAGCTCCTAGTTTTCAAGTATTAGCCCCTGCACATAAAAATAGAGAAGAAAAGGTTAAGGAGTTTAAAGTAAATCAAAAGAAGAAAACTTACCATCTCTCCCTGGCAACGACGCCAAAATTTTGATCAAACCAAACCTGTACACAGAAAAATATGAAAGTTTAGTATAGTGCCAGGTCCTCAATGCTACCGTGTAGCCTAGAGCTAATAAGTCATGATCCACAGGGAGGGACAATGATGGAAGCATTGTGTAAGTCTTCTTCTTAAGTTACTACACTGGTTAGAGATCTTATTTATTTTAAAAGAAAAGAAAAGATTAAGGTAGATTAAAAGGAAAGTGGAAGGTAGAAGAACAAGATGATGTTGGTGTTTTGATTACTAAGTTAACAAGAAATAAAATAAACAAGAAAAGAAAGGACATACCTTGGTGTAATTAAAAGTAAGCAAGCGATCAATTAATTTGAGTAACGATAAAGAGAAGTGGGATAGTTTCATTGGTTGTCACTCTCAATATAACTATCTTTAAGAAAGATTATATCTAGTGTCACTCTATAGATAATTCTTCCTCTCTTTTCTGTCATGAAACTCTCCCTAATTCAAACTATAAAGAAGGCATGATTAAAAGAAGGCATAAAGCAGATGAAAGTAAATAAAGTAATTAAAAATAAAAAGAGGCAAAGTGAAAAGAATAGAAGAACCTTTATTGAGCTGTCACCATCAATTACAAGCACTCCATCTTCTCTTTACAATTTTTTTCTCCCAAATTGAAAACTACAGTGAATATTTGGAAAAGAAAAATTCTAACCCTAAAACTCTCTGCGGAGTTCTCCCCTGGAGTCGTGCCCCCTCTTCCTAGGAGAATTAGGAGTGGATAAACATAAGAAGATAGGGGGAGCTGGCGCTCCCCCAGATTCAAACAAAATGCCGCGAAAATGCCGCTTTTGTCCCGTTTCCACCGCATTATCCTGACCGTAAGGCCAGGATCTGGGAGCCGATCGTCTTGATTCATCCTCTATCCTTTTATCTTTTAAAATTTTGAATATCTGCTCTGAATTTCATGATTTATCTCTTTATCCTCAGCGACACTGATAGGGTCTTCAAACAATCTATTTTTCTCTTGAAATTTGTAACCCCCTGATCCTTGATGTATGTATCACAGTATCAGCACTCGATATGATGTACAAAGTTGATTTGACCTTTCTAGTAAGCAGATTGATCCGATTGCAGTTTCAGACATCATTTTCTAATGAATTTTTTTGGAATTTTTAGGATTATTTTGGAAAATCTCATAATTCGGTGTCGACTGATACGTGCAGTCGGCTCTAAGATTTTTAATTTACAATCCTAGTTTAATTTTGAGAATCTGCTTCCAAATTACTCTTTAAAATCATATTTTCTATTTTAGGCATTTTTGAGGATTTTTCTGAATTTATCAAAAATCTGGCCAAATCGGTGTCGCCTAGTATCGGCGATACATTCCATGATTTTTAACTAGCAAACCGGACTAGATTTCTTTACTCTGATTTCACTATACTACTCAGTGTAATATTTGTTATTTTGTAGAATTTTTGGGACTTGTTCGGAACTAATCAAATTTAATCAAATAAAATAATATTAAATAATTATTTTAATTAAACTTTTTCTTCTCCACCAATGATTCCTTTCTTCTCCCCCAAGCCAATGACCAACACCGACTCCCTTCCACCGACTCCCTCTCTCTTTCTCTCTCACCCCATATCTATTTCTAACTCACTCTAACTTCCTCTCTATTTCAAACTCACTCTAACTCCTTCTCTCTTTATCTCACCCTCTTTGGAATCTCTCTCTCTCTCACTTTCCATCTCAATTTCCTCACTCACCCCAAACCACAGCTGACGTCGCACCCATGGCCACCTTTATCGCTGACCCAACTTCGACAACCCTCCCTTGTCGGCGACGCACTCCGGCTACCCGCGACCACCCCTCTCCCTCTTTCCCTCCTACCCCTTTTTTTCTTCTTCTTCTTCTTCCTTTATTTATTTCTCTCACTCTTTCTTCTCAATCTTCTTCTCACTCTCTCCCTCGTCCCTCTCCCCATCACCGGTGGCAGAAAATCACCGTCGGTCACCGCGCAGCCGTGCGACCATGCCTAGGACAGTAAACGCTGCCTTGCTGCTCCCCCCTCCCTATCTCTCTCTCTAATGGATCTAAACACAAAAATCCTAAATCCAATATTCTAAACCGAATCCAAACCCAATTAACCCAATTACCCATTTACTTAAGTCATTGGGTTTGGGCATTGGATCCAAACCCGACCCAATATCAGCCCAAAAAACCCAATAAAGATAATTTTTTCATAAAAACTCCGGTTAAATAATACTTATTACATTTTAATACTTAATTATATATTTAACTCATTTTTGATGATTTTAGCGTACGGGCGATATCTGGAGCATCCGGACTCCAAATTGGACGATTTCGGAACCGTTGTGACAGTAGGAAGATGAGCTACATTAATGTGCCACTTATGTGAGTGTTTTTATTTTATAAATTATATTGTCATCATGTTGAGTGAAATTGGTTGCTTTATTTAAATAAAACAAGATTACCAGTAAATCTCGTTATTATTATTTAATAAATTATAATTATTGTTAAAACACTGTAATTAGAATATACCTGACTGCTCTTTAAACATGCTTAACGATAAATTATTTGTTTTCTTGATTTATTATCTACAAATTTATGTTGAGAAATTAAAAGACGTTGATAAAGTAAACCCCAGATTTATAGTTAAATACGGCAGCATAAGCAATTGTATAATATCGATCATGTTCAAAATATTAAAATCATTATAACAAAATAATAATAAGCTGACACAAGTTCATGTGACCATGATACAGGCACTGTTCCACAAATATTTGACTACACCAGATCACTAGTATTTATGTAGTAGTATCACTGGAATATTTTACTACACCAGATCACTAGTATTTTATGTAGTAGTATGACCGGTACATGGACATTGTTTTAGTTCAGACATGTATCATCTAAAACACTAGACACTCCAGTACGCCGGACATTATGCTTTGTGTATACACTTATTACACTAGATACTGTCATTCCATATACTTGTATCATTGCTACACTTATATTGTTACACTAGATGTCTATTATTTCAGTTCATATACCCCCTGATACACGGATACGTTATCACACTGGATACTGTTACACGGATACTTTGTACATAGTAATGCCAAGTTCTTAGATCACTATTATGAAGACATATCCAAGTATATAACATGCCTCTTTCCTGTATCGTTATTATTAATATGACTTTCCTGTTACATGGGTTGTTGTTACATGGGTATTCCTGTATTCCTGTTACAAGACTATTTCCTGTTCCTGATATTGATATATATTGTTACTGGACATGAATGCATCATGTTACTGATATTGATATTCCTGTTACTAGATATGTGAGCTCTTGATATGCGATGTGTGAAATTAAGTGCCACGTGAATCCAAACCACGGGGGCCACCTCTAGAATCCCATGTCTCTTATTTTTTGTTTCCCATTATCTTGTTCCATGCTATCAATATAGCTCATGTCATGTTATCTTGTTACCTGTATCATGCACTGTTCTTGTTCCTGATATACCGTGTAGACATAAAATAATAAATACAACACAGTTTGGAAAAAAACTTGACGGTGGACTAGATCTTGTCGGGTGGATGTCTGGATCCATTATCAACAGAGCTCATGTCCTGTTCTTGTAGTATGATTTCTCCACGTACTCCATATCTCCATGTTCATCTTCATGACACACTAATCATGTACACATATACTCTGCATTTCATGTATTTTGTTTCATATATATCTTGTAATCACTATTACTATATAACCATAACACTATAATATGGTTATTCTGCATACATCATATCTACATGTTCATATTCATTATGACATTATTATTCTATTGTCATTATTATTAGATTAAACAAGAAATGTAAATTAATGAAAATTTTCTACATGTTACTTATACACACTGATGTAATAAGGAACACTTAATATTATATCATCTTACGCATTTTGTGAATAATATATAAATGGTATAACTTATTGACTGTAAATGACTTACCTATTATTTTGGTAGCACAGCCCGGACATATAAACTAATAGTAATGATATAAAATTGGATATTATTGTGGTAATAACACTGTTATAACAAGCTAGGTATTGACGATGTTAAAATATTATACTTGTATATTTCTCCCGATTGTTATTATCATTATATTGTATCTCCAATATTTAAACATGTATTATTTATTATTATAGTAATTGTATTACTATATTATATATATTACTGCTTCCTTCATTTTACCACTTATTAGGTCGCTTTCTGATGATCCTGAGTTTGCGTGCCCAGGTTGGAGATCCGCGATATCATTGTACCAGATATTTTTCGAGATTATTTTAAGATTGTCACCCTTTTCAATTCATAGGTATCTTTGTTATTTGTTTCTGTTATCTTATTTATCCTTATTTTCATATCTGTTATGACTACTGACCGTTTTTGCAGGTATTCTTGTACTTATTTAATGCTAAAATTATTGTGTATATTATATTTATTTCCTGTACTGAGTCTTAGCGTACGTACATGAGGGTATTTTCACCTTGCATAAGTATGTTGCCATATTGATTAGTCTCTAATTTTGCATAATTTTTATCACATCTTCACATTTATTTCATATTAAATTCTGCTAATAAAGCTTTTGTTGGCCCAAAGGCCTATCACTCTAGTTTTTGATGATGATCAACTCATGTAGTTATATTTGCTAATGATCTTGTTTAATTAGTGACAGATTCTTTATCAAGATCTTAGTAGGTGCAAAGCTCAACAAAGGATTAAATGTCAAGATTTGGAGCTAGCACGGGGTGATCCAAGGAGCTTTGGATCAAGCTTGGACCAAGTCAAGAAGATGAGAAGCCTTCAAGTGAAGACTTCAAGAAGATGAAGACTTGTGTCTAGGTATAAGATTTTGTTTTTGTTTTAGAAAAAATGTAAAGGATAGATAGTTGGTGGATTGCTCAAGTCTATATCACACACACACTCTTGATAGAACTCTTGATAGAATGATTTTCATAAAAGATTTTCCTAGTTAAGAAAGATTTTTATTTGTGATAAAATACAATTTGGTTTTTGGTATTCATGTATACATATCTTATATCCAAAACCATGTTAGAGCCTTATGTCAAAAACTAGATATTCATCTTATTTGTGTAGTGGATCATATCCATACACACTATGCTTTAAAAGTATATCTTGTTTTTGTATTTGATGAGATTTTCCTTATGACAAAATATCTACTTTGGGTTTTGGTAATTTCTTATATACATATCCTTTAACCAAAACAAGTTTAGTGCTTTATGTCAAAAACTAGATATTTCATCTTGATTGTGTGGTGGATCATATCCATACACACTTTGCTTTATAAGTTCAAAATATCTTGTTTTTGTATTTTGTGAAGTTATGGAAAAACAAGTTTTAGAAAAACATATTTTTAGAAAAACAGTTTTTATTTTGATTGAAACTTTTTTTCTGGATTTACTGTGAATTTCTGGGATTTTTATTAAGTTAAAAGACCAATCTTTAATCCCATTTTTCTGGTTCTGGCAGTTCTGATTTTTCAGAACTGACAGTGGCCGGTCGACCGGGTCGGTCGACCGGACATGCACAGACGTGCACGCCAGTGTGCACTGGAGGATCGGCCGACCGGGCCGGTCGACCGCTCCAGAGAGCTTGCTCTCGGGAAACTTCGGTTGACCGCACCGGTCGACCGACAGAGAAGGAATTCTCTGCTCCAAGTGCTCGGTCGACCGAGCCGGTCGACCGGAGGCTGCAACGGTCGGATTTTGACCGTTGCCGGTCGACCGGACCGGTCGACCGGAAGCTCTGACAGAGCCCAACGGTCAGATTTTTCTGGCCTCTATAAAAGGGGTTTTGTCATTGTTTTGAGCCAAGATTTTTGGAGACCTTAGAGCCTGTTTTCTCATATTCATTTCAGAGGTTTTTCTCCACAAAAATAGTGAGCTAATACTTCCAATCAAAAGGGAAGATTTTATAAGAGTGTAAAAGTGATTTCTTGAGATTTTTCACCAAAGATTCTTTCCTTGCTTTCTCACACAAACACTTGAGCATCCATTGAGCTATTCATTCTATAGGTGTTTTAGTGAGAGTTTTTGTAAGGTGATCAAAGTGTTGTGATCACCAAAGACTTGTTCTTTGTTCTTTGAGGAGACGGGCAAGTGTGCTCGTTGTGGTGTGGAGTTCGGGTGTGAACTCTTGTGGTGCGAGGTGCGGCCTCGGCGAGTCGGTGGACTTGCGTGTGTAATGGACTTGGGAGTCCGAGGGCTTGTAGGTGTTGCGGCACCGAGGAGAGATCCATTGGGATCTTGCATAGTGGAAATCCTTCGTGTGTCGAAGGCGGGGATGTAGAGCAAGTGTGCTCGAACCTCAAAACATACCCTTGTGTTTGCGATTGCTCACTCTTGCTCTCTTTCTCACTTAGTCTCTTTTATATCTTGCATTACTTACATTGTCTTTACTTTACATGCTTGATATACCCTTGTGCTTATATTGTTATATACTTGCGTGGGATTGCTTGTTAACACTAGTATTCAACCAAGAGAGCCAACGCGGCACCTCAACCCATTCAAGGGGAATCTAGAGGAGCTTGTCCAGAGCCTCGCAAGGGGAATTCGGCAACACTCTTGAGTTATACATAAGTGTTTAATTAAAAGAAATTTTAATTTGGTCAACTTAGTTTTAATTCCGCATTATTTGTTCATAAGTGACCATTAGATTAGCCATCACCTATTCACCCCCCCTCTAGGTGATCTTACAATTGGTATCAGAGCTAGTGCTCTTGATATTGGGTCTAACAACCTAAGAGTTAAAGATCCTCTTTTAGGCTAATCACAATATTTTGTACACACACATGGACTTCATGTCACCACCCACCTTTGACACTCTTAACATCCAAATTTGGAAGGTTAAGATGTCTTTGTTCCTCAAAGGACTTGGCCTTAGTGTATATCTTGCCACAACTAATAAAGAATATTGCTTAAATGGTAAGAACATTGAGGCTAATGCAAAAGCCCTTCATGCTATCAAGTCAACCCTAAATGATGATTATTTATCTAGGGTTTCTAATGTTGAATCGGCTTTTGTAGTATGGAACATCATCACCTCCCTCGGCGAAAAAGATCTATACTATGCAGGGAGTGACTCGGATGTTGGAAGCGACACCTCCAACAAGTGCTACATGGTCCAAGGGGATAACCCCCTTGAGGTAAATTCCGAATCCGATGATGATGACATGTCATATGATGAGCTTACTACCTTTTGTCATCTATTGCTTGAAAAGTATGACATGATTAAGAAAGAAAATAAAAATTTGAAAAAGAATATTGCTTACATGCATGTAGAACAAGATTCTTTTAAATCTAGCATTGCATGTTTAGAAAAAGATAACAAAAATTTGAAAAAGGATTTTGATTGCATGCTTAAAGAAAATAATTCTTTTAAATCTAAGATTGCATGTTTAGAAAAAGAAAATAAAGATTTGAAAAATGAAAATGTTTCCTTGCTTTCAAAATTGAATGATCTTTGTGAAGGGAACACTATTTTGAAGGATAGATTGATTTGGTGGAAAAACAAAAGGAAATCGTTTTTCAAGAAAATAAATCTTTAAAAAGAAAATTTGTTGAAAAAGAAAAGGATAATGTTTTTCAAAAGAAAAAGAAAATGATTCTTTATCTCACCATGCTTTACATGCCACAACTAATGAGATTAAGAATTTGAAAAATAAGATAGATAATTTGAGCTCTAATTTGAGCACATGTGCATTCAATCATTCTAAGTTGGAATCTTTGTTTCAAAAGAAACAAGTTCCCCATGCTCATGCACATACACATCATGCTCATGCTTATGTTGCACATCACGATCACAATCACACTCATAAGCATCATGATAGGGTGTACACTTGTACACATTGTGGTCGCAAAGGCCATTTAGCAAAATATTGTTTTGATAAGAAGCATAACTTATATTTTGCTATGTCTAAAGGATTTTGGGTTCCTTATAATAAAGCTAACCCCAAAGGACCCAAGAAAATATGGGTACCAAAACCCCCACCTTTTGCTTGTGATGTAGGTGAGGGCTCTCACAAAACGTGAGAGGGATGGTACCTTGGTAGTGGATGCACTTGGACATGATGGACATACTTTTGGGTTGCATCGCTATCAAGGAGCTTTGGTGGATCAACCACCATGCTAGGAGCTTTGGAGTTGGTAACAATTTCTAAACTCCTATTTCATTTATGTACATGCTTGTTCATTCATAATATTCATAGCATGTTCATATTTTAAGATATTTTTGGTGTTTCATGTGGTATATACTAGTTTAAGTGTAGTTTCTATCAAAACTTGTATTATACATGTACAAATAGTGAACTACAATTGACTCATATATATTTGAACTTCATGCTCATTTGTGTCCACTATATGCATGTGTATAGGCTAGTTTTGATGATTCGGTCATTTATACTTGTTATGCCTATCTTTGATTTTACTTCATGTATATGTGTGTTTAATTCAAATCTAATAAATATACATGTATACCCTTGAGTCATTTGCCTTCATGCAATATATATTGGACTCTTTTAGATTTGGGATATGTATACATATTGTTAGAATTGGATAAATCATACATATACCATGAAGATTAGTATTTTAAATAAATAATAAAAAATTGATGATTTTTCATGTTTTTGATTTGTATTAAAGATTAAAACATTTGTACAACAAAATGTGATTTATGATCTTTTTGAGCTTTAATGACTAATTTCATAAAGCATTGCTAAATACAAAATACTTTATGAAAAATATATGATTTGTTTTAAGATGAAAAATAAGATTTTCATGAGATTCATGCTTCACTTTCTATTTTCATGAAAATACCATTTACATAACCTTTGAACACTCATCTTTTATGATAAATGATAATTTTTGAGCTTTATGGACTATGAGTGCTTAAACTTGTATGTATTTAGTATAATTCATGAATAACATATGATTTCATGCTTATGAAGGATCTTTAACTAGTTTTTCAAAAATTATTTATAACTAGTTATTTATTCTTCAAATTTGGTAGTGCTTAGACATAACTATTTTTCAAACCTACCAATTTTTGGTTATGAGTATATACATGACTTACAATGTTAATTTTACAATTGGTATATTACTCACATTTTGGTTCCTATATATGTATGCCCTAATTTTCAAATTGGTCTTATCTATTCACATACATATATATGATTTTCATGTGCTTGCTTTACAATTGATTTACATTCTTAAAAGCACAAAAAGTTTATGCTAAGTTAAGTTAACACCTTATATTAACTATGCATAAGCTTATGAAAATAAAAAGATTTTATTTTAGATCTTTCATTTGGTATCAATATGCTTCAACTTCAAATTTGTTATATGATTACAATTGATATCAATATGTTTGAAACAAAAATTTTTTTTGCAATGATAACTTGATATCACACATCTTCAAGTGCTATTTTCTATTGGTATCAAAATTACAAATTATGATTGGTTCAAAATTTGTTTTATTGAGAAAAGTTCAAAATTTTGTTTTGATAAAGAAAAATTAAAATGTTTTGTTTTGTATTTCCTATATGCAAGGAGAGCTTAACATCTCTCTTACATATAGATTCATGTTGAGTATATTATAAATTGAGGAGCTTAACATCTCTTCTTTATATGATATACGTGTGTAGGGGAGCTTCACATCTCCTTCTATGCATTACATAGTTGTGTTGTGTGAATTAGGGCTTCACATCCCTCTTTCATGCAATGCACATTGTAGGGAAGCTAACTTAACGTCTTCCTCTTCATGAATGTATATCGCATATAAATCTTTATTGGTTGATTTGTATTTACCCCTTCTTGATTCTTTTGTTTTTGACAAAAAGGGGAGAAAAATTTGTTTTGATTTGCTTTTACTTTGAACCCTTTGTTGATGATTGACAAAAGGGGGAGAAGTATTTGTGATGTATTTGTGATATATGCATGATTTCCTTACTTAAGGGGAGAAGTATTTGTCTTCCTTACTTAAGGTTGTATAAGATTTGTATTTATGCATATATATATTTGTATTGCAAATAGGAGAAAAAGATTTTGATTTATGCTTGTTGCATGTTTTATCTCCATACTTGCATACATATTCACGTGCCTCATTGCCTTATCTATTGCTTATTTGATATGCATGAGTTAAGGGGGAGCTTCTTTGAAGCTTTACTTTAATCCATGCATATATAACTTCATGAGTTTTGTCATCATCAAAAAGGGGAGATTGTTGGCCCAAAGGCCTATCACTCTAGTTTTGATGATGATCAACTCATGTAGTTATATTTGCTAATGATCTTGTTTAATTAGTGACAGATTCTTTATCAGATCTTAGTAGGTGCAAAGCTCAACAAAGGATTAAATGTCAAGATTTGGAGCTAGCACGGGGTGATCCAAGGAGCTTTGGATCAAGCTTGGACCAAGTCAAGAAGATGAGAAGCCTTCAAGTGAAGACTTCAAGAAGATGAAGACTTGTGTCTAGGTATAAGATTTTGTTTTTATTTTAGAAAAAATGTAAAGGATAGATAGTTGGTGGATTGCTCAAGTCTATATCACACACACACTCTTGATAGAACTCTTGATAGAATGATTTTCATAAAAGATTTTCCTAGTTAAGAAAAGATTTTTATTTGTGATAAAATACAATTTGGTTTTTGGTATTCATGTATACATATCTTATATCCAAAACCATGTTTAGAGCCTTATGTCAAAAACTAGATATTCATCTTATTTGTGTAGTGGATCATATCCATACACACTATGCTTTAAAAGTATATCTTGTTTTTGTATTTGATGAGATTTTCCTTATGACAAAATATCTACTTTGGGTTTTGGTAATTTCTTATATACATATCCTTTAACCAAAACAAGTTTAGTGCTTTATGTCAAAAACTAGATATTTAATCTTGATTGTGTGGTGGATCATATCCATACACACTTTGCTTTATAAGTTCAAAATATCTTGTTTTTGTATTTTGTGAAGTTATGGAAAAACAAGTTTTAGAAAAACATATTTTTAGAAAACAGTTTTTATTTTGATTGAAACTTTTTTTCTGGATTTACTGTGAATTTCTGGGATTTTTATTAAGTTAAAAGACCAATCTTTAATCCCATTTTTCTGGTTCTGGCAGTTCTGATTTTTCAGAATTGACAGTGGCCGGTCGACCGGGTCGGTCGACCGGACATGCACAGACGTGCACGCCAGTGTGCACTGGAGGATCGGCCGACCGGGCCGGTCGACCGCTCCAGAGAGCTTGCTCTCGGGAAACTTCGGTCGACCGCACCGGTCGACCGACAGAGAAGGAATTCTCTGCTCCAAGTGCTCGGTCGACCGAGCCGGTCGACCGGAGGCTGCAACGGTCGGATTTTGACCGTTGCCGGTCGACCGGACCGGTCGACCGGAAGCTCTGACAGAGCCCAACGGTCAGATTTTTCTGGCCTCTATAAAAGGGGGTTTTGTCATTGTTTTGAGCCAAGATTTTTGGAGACCTTAGAGCCTGTTTTCTCATATTCATTTCAGAGGTTTTTCTCCACAAAAATAGTGAGCTAATACTTCCAATCAAAAGGGAAGATTTTATAAGAGTGTAAAAGTGATTTCTTGAGATTTTTCACCAAAGATTCTTTCCTTGCTTTCTCACACAAACACTTGAGCATCCATTGAGCTATTCATTCTATAGGTGTTTTAGTGAGAGTTTTTGTAAGGTGATCAAAGTGTTGTGATCACCAAAGACTTGTTCTTTGTTCTTTGAGGAGACGGGCAAGTGTGCTCGTTGTGGTGTGGAGTTCGGGTGTGAACTCTTGTGGTGCGAGGTGCGGCCTCGGCGAGTCGGTGGACTTGCGTGTGTAAGGGACTTGGGAGTCCGAGGGCTTGTAGGTGTTGCGGCACCGAGGAGAGATCCATTGGGATCTTGCATAGTGGAAATCCTTCGTGTGTCGAAGGCGGGGATGTAGAGCAAGTGTGCTCGAACCTCGAAACATACCCTTGTGTTTGCGATTGCTCACTCTTGCTCTCTTTCTCACTTAGTCTCTTTTATATCTTGCATTACTTACATTGTCTTTACTTTACATGCTTGATATACCCTTGTGCTTATATTGTTATATACTTGCGTGGGATTGCTTGTTAACACTAGTATTCAACCAAGAGAGCCAACGCGGCACCTCAACCCATTCAAGGGGAATCTAGAGGAGCTTGTCCAGAGCCTCGCAAGGGAATTCGGCAACACTCTTGAGTTATACATAAGTGTTTAATTAAAAGAAATTTTAATTTGGTCAACTTAGTTTTAATTCCGCATTATTTGTTCATAAGTGACCATTAGATTAGCCATCACCTATTCACCCCCCCTCTAGGTGATCTTACAGCTTTGCTTGCTTGATTCTAGGTCCATGGTGTGCAATGAAGAAGAAGACCTTAAATCACCATTTAATTGGTGATTAAAGGCCTATTAAGATAGCCATTGACCTAGGAGGCTGATTCTGTCAAAACCAGGGGCTGCAAACCAGAAACCAGGCACAGGAACTGATAGGGGACAGACAAGACAGCGCGCGACTTGAAGCGCCGCGCGCGCGGCCGCGTTTTGGGCCAGGGTTTGTCCTCGGCCCCCTCTTCCCTGGTGCTTATAAATACCCCCCTGGGGTTGTCAGAAGGGAGATATACAGAGTTTTTGGAGTAGTTTTCATTCCATGTTGTAGTTTAGGGTGGTTTAGTTTAGGTTAGTTCTTCTTCCTCCATTGTATTTTCCATTTTGTAGATCTTTTAATAGGGAGAGAGAGTGGTACATGCTTGGAATGCAAGAGTGCTTGTAATAGAAGGTGACAATCTATGAAAGGTGCTCTCTTTACCTCTCTATGTTTTCTTCTCTCTAATCTCTTTACATGTGTAGCTAGTCTTTTCTTTCAGGGAACTAACTACTAACCACCAACTAGTCTAACTTCTTATTTGATAATCCACATGAATCTAATAGCCTCAATTTGGCCTTGGTCTTGCAAGAGCCATTGATGGCTTATGATGATGGATCTAACACTCTAACTTCCTAACCACTAACAAGCTAACATTATTTTACTCCATGCTTACTTTTAGTTTTGATGGTTTAAGTGTAGCTTGCACTTGTTTGTTGAGTTGGGTTGTGATGAGTTACATATGGGCCATACTTTGAATCGCTCTTGAACCAAAGACTAGTGATGGCCAATGATACATGTGAGGCAACTATCACTAAGAGGTTAGCGTGTTGGTGGAGTCATTAGTAGTTAGTATCCGTGAGTTTTTTTCTTTTTCACTTTGTTTAGAAATATTCCAAAAACTACAAACATATTCTTTTCTATGTTTCCCACTTCTTCGTATTTCATCGTACCTCTCTTTTCATTCTTTTCTTTTGATTCTTTAAAACTTTAAAGAACTTTTAATATACACGTGAATCAACCGGTAAAGCTTCTATCGCCTCCCGTTCTTGTGGATTCGACTCATTTTAGCCTCTATGCTATAACGGAAGTATTGAGGAAGCCAAAGTACACACTTTAAATACCGATTTCAAAACATACACTTTTTGTGTGCGGTTTTCCCCGGATCAAATTTTGGCGCCGTTGCCGGGGATGGGAACGGTTTGATTTCACATTTTTGTTAACTTTTCTTCTTTATTTTTTGGTGTGCAGGTTAAATTTTTAGCGTTGCATAAGTCCACACTTGCTCTTTTGTGTCGGGTAATTCTTGTATATTCTTATTTTCTGCTGCTAAATTTTTCTTTTATATTACCTGTACACTCTAAATAATTTTAAGAATTAAACTATGGTAATTGGATGCTTTAAAACGGTTTAGACATTTGCATCTAGGCACGTGTCAATTTTCATTCCAATATACTGTATTTTATTCTTGTGTTGTTATATTGATAGGAGGTGTACATATGACATTGCATATAGTATAGGACAAACACTTCAGTGATTTACTCACTTTTTGTGTTCATTTTTATCTATATTGCACACTTGCACAAATTAAATTTAAGGACAAAATCTAAGACAACATAAGGTGGGAAAGTCATTACCCTCCCTTAACCAAAAAATCACCTCCCCACTCACACAACCCAAGCCTAAATAAAAATTGCTAGACGTTGGCTCCTAGGGACATCTCGGACTCATTTAGGAGATTGACCTAAGGGAGAAGTTGTTAGAAGTTGACTCTTGACAAATCGGTGTCTAAGGTTAGGGATTGAGAGGCGAAACCTCAAAGAATAGTGGTTTGGCATAATTAGGCCCGTTGCTCCGGCATAGATACCTCCCACTGATCTTGCCCCTACCTGGCCGATTAACTCGTGGTAAGCTTCCGACAATATACCCCCCGTGGACAGTCTAACCAGTTAGGAGTCGTGTAGATCTAAGTCAACCCTAGCATAGGCTTGTTTTCTTTTTCTTTATCTTTGTTGTTTGTTTGTTTGTTTGTTTTTCTTTTTTGTATATTGTGAAATGGATTTTAAGAACAATAATTCTTTCAATCATAATATGAATCCATATTTCACCCGACCTCATTTGACTCGGATAACTTCAACCCGGTTATGTACAACATAAACCAACCATATATGTCGGATTGGGATTATTTGACTCAATATGACCCATATCTCCAATCCTATAACCAAGATTTTCAAAATAATTTCAACTATTCACAGAGTCAATGGGGATTCAACTCCCCCGAGTCCAATTTTCAACCACCTTGTCCACAATTTTCGTTCCCCGATTTTGGTTCTTATACTCCTTTTCCTGTTCCACCACCCGAGAAAAATCTGATTTGGAAAGGAGTATGGAAGAGTCCCTACAATAAATGCAAAATTTGCTCAATTCACAATCCTTCCCATATCAAACTCCACATTCTTCTTTTCTAGAGCATCCAATTGAAGAAGAATCTGAGCTAGAAAAGCGTTTGGAAGTCTTTTGTGATAGAATACAAACATGTTGGACTCCTCATCTCAACCAAATTTTCAAGAGTCCTACTCATCTTTTTCAGTCTCACCTATTCAAAATGATCAAACTTCAATACTGGACTTGAGTATGAAACCCTCGCATGAGTCCAAGTAGCAATCGCAAAATCTGATGGACTCACAATTTCACCACAATTTTCAAAATCAACTTCCATGCTCACCTTTTCAGAAGAACCAATTACAACAAGTATGGAAGACATGATTCCGACTCCAAATTCTGTTACCCGACCTATCAGTAGGTTAGACTCACTTATGAGCGAATTAATCAATGAGAGCGAGGAAAATCATTCTTATCAATCTTTGACCAATACTTATATCCCTAACTCTGCTGATTGGACCCAAGAATCATGTCATTTTGGAAATCCACCTTCAATTTTATCATACCAACCTGAACTTGACCAACATCAACCTCTTGACATTTTGGCAAGTTATTCTTTTCCTAAAATTGAACTTGAACTTGAAAGTAATCCTGAACCTCATGTTAGTGATCCCATTTCACTTTTTGATTCACTAATGACTCTGGTATCTTTACCAGATTTTTTTCTCCATTTCGGAGTCAACATTAAATCCTGTACCAGTACACCGTGAAATTGAATCACCAATCTTTTATGATCACACTTCATTGATAGGGAAAGTGTGTAACATCAATTCTTTGATTTGGACCCTATTTTTGAACCAATTTTGACTCTCATTGTTGACTCTCGACTTGATCTGAGTCAACTTCCCGAGTCGGGATCGGTTTTTGTTCCTATTCTATTTGAGTCCAAATTAATCATCTCTCAAAATCACACTTCATTGTTGGCTAGAATGTTAAAAAAATGACTCAGTAATTATTTTTGAAAATTGGGAATTAGATGGGGATAAATTTTTAAATCAGATCATTCAATCAATCATTCTTTTATTGGGTCATATTAGAGAGGTCATTGGTGGGTTCCTTCAGGATCCACGATATCTTGATTGGGCAGTAACGCTTGGCCCAATCAGACACCAACGGAGTCCCCACCATGAGGTAATTTTTCCTTCCTTTCCCATTTGTTTCATGTATATACACATTCACGATGCATTGAGGATAATGCATGAGATAAGTGTGGGGGAGGGTTTACTAACATAGTTAGTTTTACATTTTCTTTCTTATACCCTTCTTTTTAAATAAAAATTAAAAAAAACTCTTTTCTTTTCCTTTTACAAAACTTTTGAATTAAGAGAAATAGTTTTGATCCATTTTTAAGAAAATTAAGATTATCTTAGGAATTAGGAAGACCTAAAATTATGAAATTTTAAACCAAGTCAAAATAATAGATCTTGTTTAATTTTAGGATAAGAAAGTAAGATTGAAAAGATAATTTGATCTTGAATTTTTTGTCTTATATTTATGCACTTCACACGTACACAATTTTTGGGATTAAAATAAAGATTGGAAATGCATAAAAACATATTGGAAACAAAAAAAAATGATGATAATAAAAATCACTTATTGAAGTTGGGTAATTATGCCTCAGGAAGCATGATTATTCACACCTAAAACAGTGGACAAAAATAAAATAATCCCCTTTAGTTTTGTGGCCTTGTTTACTCGAGTCCTTAAGTCCGAGGGATGTTTTCTCATCTGGTGCCCTAAGACCATCTGGTTGGGAGTCACCGGCTAAAGGCTCACTACCCGGGTAAATAAGAAAGCCTAAGAAAACTAAGGGAAGAAAAAAATTATATATATATATAATAATATAAACAAATGGTATGAAGTTAGAGTCGATATCTCAAACACCTTCACTATTCACAAAGTGCATATTTTTCTAAGAGTTTTATGAAAGATCAAAGAGTCAATTCAATTTTAAACTCTTACATTTAATTTATAACAAGATTTTTTGCATTTTGACTTAGTTTAAGAAAGAACAATTTCTGGTTAACCTCTGACCTTGGATCACTTATATTTTCATAAAAATACTTCAAAACTTTTCTCTATTTTCAAAAATGCGTTTTCAAAAATACTAACATTTGATTTCTTTCTTTATGGATTTTGTGGGTATAATCCGCTGAAAACCCTTAGGAGACAAACTCCTCCTCTAGGGAAAACCTAAAGTTTTAACGGCTTGTTGCACATGCTCAGTGCAATCGCGTCACCTGCGAAAGTGGTATAATAATTTCTTTAGTTTATTGTTTTGCTCGGGACGAGCAAAAAATAAGTGTGGGGGTGTGATTAGTCTCTAATTTTGCATAATTTTTATCACATCTTCACATTTATTTCGTATTAAATTCTGCTAATAAAGCTTTGCTTGCTTGATTCTAGGTCCATGGTGTGTAATGAAGAAGAAGACCCTAAATCACCATTTAATTGGTGATTAAAGGCCTCTTAAGATAGCCATCAACCTAGGAGGCTGATTCTGTCAAAACCAGGGGCAACAAACCAGAAATCGGACATAGGAACTGACAGGGGACAGACAAGACAGTGCGCGGCTCAACGCGCCGCGCGCGCGGCCACTTTATGGCCGCAGAAACGCGGCTCTGGCCGAGTTTCCGCGGCCGCGTTTTAGGCCAGGGTTTGTCCCCTGGCCCCCTTCTTCCCTGGTGCCTATAAATACCCCCCTTGGGTTTTCAGAAGAGAGATATACAGAGTTTTAGGAGTAGTTTTCATTCCATGTTATAGTTTAGGGTAGTTTAGTTTAGGTTAGTACTTCTTCCTCCATTGTATTATCTATTTGTAGATCTTGTAATAGGGAGAGAGAGAGTGGTACATGCTTGGAATGCAAGAGCGCTTGTAATAGAAGGTGACAATTTATGAAAGGTGCTCTCTTTACCTCTCTATATTTTCTTCTCTCTAATCTCTTTTACATGTGTAGCTAGTCTTTTCTCTCATGGCAACTAATTACTAACCACCGACTAGTCTAACTTCTTATTTGATAATCCACATGAATCTAATAGCCTCGATTTGGCCTTGCTCTTGTAAGAGCCATTGATGGCTCATGATGATGGATCTAACACTCTAACTTCCTAACCAAACAAGCTAATATTACTTTACTCCATGCTTACTTTTAGTTTTGATGGTTTAAGTGTATCTTGCACTTGTTTGTTGAGTTGGGTTGTGATGAGTTAGATATGGGCCATGCTTTGAATCGCTCTTGAATCAAGGACTAGTGATGGCCAATGATACATGTGAGGCAACTATCACTAAGAGGTTAGTGTGTTGGTGGAGTCATTAGTAGTTAGTATCCGTGAGTTTTCTTTCTTTTTCACTTTGTTTAGAAATATTTCAAAAATCACAATATATTCTTTTCTATGTTTCCCATTTCTTCGTATTTCACTGTACCTCTCTTTTCATTCTTTACTTTCTTTTCTTTTGATTCTTTAAAACTTTGAAGAACTTTTAACATACACGTGAATCAACCGGTAAAGCTTCTATCGCCTTCCGTCCTTGTGGATTCGACTCGTTTTAGCTTCTATGCTATAATAGAAGTATCAAGGAAGCCAAAGCACACACTTTAAATACCAATTTCAAAACATACACTTTTTGTGCGCGGTTTCCCCCCGATCACGTATCCGTGGAATCAGGGCGTTACAGAATGATATCAGAGCCAAGGTTCACACCTGATGTGGGTAACCACCTGGGTCAATGTTCGGGCTCTTACCAACAGTACAATCAGATTCAGATTAGCACTCATCTATATCTGAACTTGGGGATTCCAGTTACGAGTACGAGATACCATTTCGTTGAAAATTTTCTTGGACTTTTAGTTGTCCACCAGCATATTCTGATTTCCTTCTTTCTTTCTCTTCATCCTATTGATTCAAATTCTCTATCTTTGACTCACGACACTAATTCTCCACCCCAAGTTCATTATTGATACAGAGTAGCATGGTGGAAGCATCGTAGGCCCATACCATCTGAACTAACATTGCGAGTATGAAATTTTTATTGTAAGGTGGGAAGAAATGTACCCATCCTGATCCTTGATGTACGTATAACAATATCAGTACTTGATACATCGTATAAAGTTGATTTGACCTTCCTGGTAAGCAGATTGAGTCAGTTTCAGACATCATTTTCCAATGAATTTTTGGATTTTTTTGGATTTTTTTGGAAAATCTCCAAATTCGGTGTCGACCGATACTGACAGTCAGCTCTAGGAATTTTAATTTACAACCGGAGTTGAATTTTGAGAATCTACTTCCAAATTAATCTTTAAAATTATAATTTTCTTTTTTCAGGCATTTTTAGGAAGTTTTCTAAATTATCAAAAATCTAGCCAAACCGGTGTCGCCTAGTATCAGCAATACATTCTAGGATTTTTAGCAAATCGGACCAAATTTCTTGAATTTGATTTCACATTACTCCTCAGCGTAATATTTGTTATTTTTGCAGAATATTCGGGACTTGTCCAGAACAAATCAAATTTTATCAAATAAATAATATTAAATAATTGTTTTTAATTAAACTTTTTCTTCCCCACCATCATTCCATTCTTCTCCCCCAAGCCAATGACCAATGCCGACTTACTTCCACTGACGCTCGCTTTCTACCTCTCTCTCTTACCCCATCTCTATTTCTAACTCACTCTAAATCCCTCTCTATTTCTAACTCTCTCTAACTCCCCCTCTTTTTATCTCAACCTCTTTGGATCTCTCTCTCTCTTGCTCACTCTCTATCTCAGTTTCCTCACTCACCCCAACCACAGCTGACGTCGCACCCATGGCCACCTTCATCGCTGGCCGAACTTTGGCGACCCTCCCTTGCCGGCGACGCACTCGGCTACCCCTCGGCCACCCCTCTCCCTCTTTCCGTCCTCCCCTTTTTCTTCTTCTCCTCCGTTCTCCTCTATTTTTTTTCTTTTTTTTATCAATCTTCTTCTCACTCTCTCCCTCTTCCCAGTCCCCATCTGGCGGCGGCATATCACCGCCAATGGCCGCGATGGCCGCGCAATCGCGCGGCCATTCCCAGTGCAGCAAACACTGCCCTGTTGCTCCCCTCTCTCTATTTCTCTTTCACTTTCTCTCTAATGGATCTGAACAAAAAAAATCTTAAACCCAATATTCTAAACCCGAACCAAACCAATTAACCCAATTACCCATTTACTTAAGTCATTGGTTTGGGCATTGGATCCAAACCCGACCCAATATTAGCCAAATCCACTACTAACTCAATAAAGGTAATTTTTCATAAAAAACCCTATTTAATAATACATATTACATTTTAATCCTTATTATATATTTAACTAATTTTTGATGATTTTAGAGTACGGGCAATATCTGGAGCATCCAGACTCCGAATTGAACGATTTGGAACCGTTACGACCGTAGGAAGATGAGCTACATTCATGTGCCACTATGTGAGTATTTTTATTTTATAAATTTTATTTTATCATGTTGAGTGAAATTTGTTGCTTTATTTAAATAAAACAAGATTACCATTAATCTCCATTATTATTATTTAATAAATTGTAATTATTGTTAAAATACTGTAATTAGAATATACCTGACTGCTCTTTAAACACGCTTAATAATAAATTATTCTTTTTCTTGATTTATTATCTGTAATTTATATTGAGTGAGTAAAAGACATTGATAAAGGAAAACGCAGATTTATAGTTAAATACGGTTAGCATAAGCAATTGTATAATGTCGATCATGTTCATAATATTAAAATCATTATAACAAAATAATAATAAGTTGACACAAGTTCATGTCACCATGATACCAGCACCGTTACACGAATATTTAACTACACCTTATCACTAGTATTTTATGTACTAGTATCACCGGTACACGGACATTATTATAGTTCGGACATGTATCATCTAAAACACTAGACAGTCCAGTACGCTGGATATTATGCTTCGTGTATACACTTATTACACTAGACCCTATCATTCTATATACTTGTATCACTGCTACACATATATTGTTACACTGGATGTCTATTATTACATGTTCACATACCCCTGATACACTGTAACGCCCCGATCCTGCGGTACGGAGACGTTACTGCAACGTATATACGCAGGTCAGAAATACCCTCACGCATATACGCTAAGCATCAGTACAGCAAGAATCAGAGTACGGAAGCAAGTGGTGCATTATACATTCCAACACATGAGTACAATTACAAAGTTATCACCAGAGGTGATCCGATATTACAATAATATTACATCACCTGATAGGCGCAAATGCGAGAATAACAAGAGATGTACATATATGAACAGTACAAAAGAGCGCTCACGAGATAGCTGGAGAAGCCGCGAGCCAACAGGGAAAGCAAGGATGGGACTGGAGCCACAGCTGATCTGACTGCTCCACAGAAGTAAACTTGGTCCTCAGCAAGAGAATCCTCTAGCTCCAAGCTCCAGGACCTGGACATAAGGATCCAGAGGAGTCAGAACTCCCCCAGCGAGTGGTGATGTGAATGCCAGATGGCGGGCAAAGATAAGTACAAGTGTATCGATAAAACCGAATTATAAACATGCATTCAAAATCGTGTCGTGAGCAGAAGCATGTAAGCAAGTAGATGTTAGACAGGAAGTACTCAGGGTATGATAAGGGAAGAACAAGAGACTGGAGGAATAGAACACGAGTGGTAGACCAGGATGCAAGCAGGCATAATATAGTAATCATAAAACCGAAATCCGAAGTAAAGTCCGATACAGGCAATTCGATTGTACAGGTTCAGGTCACGGCTCCATGATTTAGTACTTCGAAGGAATATCCAAACAGGAAACCCTCATCTATATTGTAAGATCACCTAGAGGGGGTGAATAGGTGAAGATCACCTGAATAGGTCAATCTTATGAACAAATAATGCGGAATTTAAAACTAAGATGACCAAATTAAACTTCTTTTAATTAAACACTTATGTATAACACAAGAGTGTTGCCGAATTCCCCTTGCGAGGCTCTGGACAAGCTCCTCTAGATTCCCCTTGAATGGGTTGAGGTGCCGCGTTGGCTCTCTTGGTTGAATACTAGTGTTAACAAGCAATCCCACGCAAGTATATAACAATATAAGCACAAGGGTATATCAGCATGTATAAGATGAACACAATAAATTGAATGCAAGATATAAAATAGAGACAAAAAGAGAAAGAGAGCAAGAGTGAGCAATCGCAAACACAAAGGGTTTGTTTCGAGGTTCGAGCACACTTGCTCTACATCCCCGCCTTCGACACACGAAGGATTTCCACTATGTAAGATCCCACCGGATCTCTCCTCGGTGCCGCAACACCTACAAGCTCTCGGACTCCAAAGTCCCTTACACACGCAAGTCCACCGACTCGCCGAGGCCGCACCTCAAACCACCAAGAGTTCACAACCGAACTCTAACCACCAACGAGCACACTTGCCCGTCTCCTCAAATACAAAGAAAATCTCTTTGGTGATCTAACACTTGATCACCAATTACAAAAGCTCACTACAACACTTTCCTATAGGATAGATATGTCTATGGATGCTCAAGTGAAGTGTGAGAAATCAAGGAAAGAAAGCTATGGTGAAAAACACAAGAAATCACTTTTACACTCTCTTGATAAAATCCCTTTAAGATGGGAAGTATTTGCACTCAATTTTGTGGAGAAAACTCTTCTAAAAGTATCAGAAAAACTAGCTCAAGAGTCTCTAAAATCTTCTCCCAAAAACAGTTGACAAGACCCCCTTTTATAGGCTGACAGAAAATAGAGCCGTTGGGGTTCTGTCAGAGCTACCGGTCGACCGGTCCGGTCGACCGGCAACGGTCAAAATCCGACCGTTGCAGCCTCCGGTCGACCGGCCCGGTCGACGCGCGCAACTGGAGAAGAGAGAAAAACTCTCTGTCGGTCGACCGGCCCGGTCGACCGATAATTCCCGAGAGCAAAGCTCTCTTAAGCGGTCGACCGGTCCGGTCGACCGACCTCCAGTGCACACAGGCGTGCACGTTATGCACGTCCGGTCGACCGACCCGGTCGACCGGCCACTGTCAGTTCTGAAAAATCAGAACTGCCAGAACCTGAAAATTTTGGGTTTAAAGATAGGTCTTTTGGCTTAATAAAATCCCAGAAATTCACAGTAAATCCAGAAAAATAGTTTCAATCAAAATAAAAACTGTTTTTCTAAAAATATGTTTTTCTAAACTTGTTTTTCCATAACTTCACAAATACAAAAACAAGATATTTTGAACTTATAAAGTAAAGTGTGTATGGATATGATCCACCACACAATCAAGATGAAATATCTAGTTTTTGACATAAAGCACTAAACTTGTTTTGGTTAAAGGATATGTATATAAGAAATTACCAAAACCCAAAGTAGATATTTTGTCATAAGGAAATCTCATCAAATACAAAAACAAGATATACTTTTAAAGCATAGTGTGTATGGATATGATCCACTACACAAATAAGATGAATATCTAGTTTTTGACATAAGGCTCTAAACATGGTTTTGGATATAAGATATGTATACATGAATACCAAAAACCAAATTGTATTTTATCACAATAAAAATCTTTTCTTAACTAGGAAAATCTTTTATGAAAATCATTCTATCAAGAGTGTGTGTGTGATATAGACTTGAGCAATCCACCAACTATCTATCCTTTACATTTTTATCTAAAACAAATAAAAATCTTATACCTAGACACAAGTCTTCAACTTCTTGAAGTCTTCCCTTGAAGGCTTCTCATCTTCTTGACTTGGTCCAAATGCAATCCACCGAGCTCATCTCTAGATGTGTTCTTGATGCATAGGCTCGTGAATCAACCGGTGCTAGCTTCCAACTTGTCTTTAAAACCTTTGTTGAAGCTCCACACCTACTAAGATCTTGATAAAGAATCTGTCACTAATTAAACACAAGATCATTAGTAAACATAACTTCATGAGTTGATCATCATCAAACTAGGGTGATAGGCCTTTGGGCCAACAATCTCCCCCTTTTTGATGATGACAAAACTCATGACGTTATATATGCATGGATTAAAGTAAAGCTTCAAAGAAGTTCCCCCTTAACTCATGCATACAAAATAAATAATAAATATGATCATGAAGCACATGAATATGGATGCAAATATGGAGATGCAACAAGCATAAATCAAAATCTTTTTACTCCTATTTGCATAAATCAAAACACATATGCATAAATACAAATCTTAATTCCCCTTAAGTAAGAAGGACAAATACTTCTCCCCCTTAAGCAAGGAAATCATGCATATATATCAAAACAAAAACACAAATACTTCTCCCCCTTTTTGTCAATCATCAACAAAGGGTTCAAAGTAAAATCAAATCAACAAATTTTCTCCCCCTTTATGTCAAAAATAAAGAAGTCAAGGAGGGGCAATACAAATCAAAAATTTTGAATTTTTCTCATCAAACAAAATCATTAATTCTATTTTATCAAAACAAATTTTGAATTTTCTCTTTGATATCAAATAAAAAATATTGATACCATTTTAAAATCTAATGCATAAGCTTGAAAAATAAGATTTGAATTAAGCTTAGCATTAACAACACATGAAGAATTCGAACTAGTTAAATGAGAGTGTTTAACAACTAGTACGAAATCCTTCTATCAAGGAATAAATCTAAGGATTTTCATGAAATAGCAATGAAACACAAAACACTCAAATACTCTAATCTATAAAGTCCAAATAGTTTCAAAAGAAGTGAGTGTACTAATGTTATGTGAAACATGGCATCATGAAAATGGCAATAAGGCTCAGTATTCCTTAAAATTTTGAAATCATGAAATCCATCACAAAAATTTTATTGAAAAATTACAAAATTTTTATTAAAAACAAAAATTTATATTTCAAGATATATGTATGTTTTGACAAGACATTAAGTATACATACATATCCTTAAAACACATTTGAGTCTATATATAGGTTTGCATGAAAGGCAAATGACTCAAGAGGTATCCATGTATATCTTAATGTTTTGGCAAGACAACATATACATGAAATGAAAGCACATGATCATAGCATAAATCCAAAATGGGAATACAAGTTTAAAATGTAATAATCATCAAAACTTAGGCTATACTAGCACACCTAATGGGCACAAATAAGCATTCAAACCCAATCATATATAGATTTATTTGTGATCCATAATGTGTACAAGTATAAATCCAAGTGTTGACAAATGCTAACATTTAAACTAATATTCAAATCATGAAGCATCAAATAAATTTAAAAATACAAAAGAATTTATCCATATGATTAAAAATAAGATCATGTGAATCAATTTGAAGAATAGATAACTAGTTTAAATGGATTTTTGACAAACTAGTTAAAGATCCTTCAAAAATACAAAGTCAAATGTTTTCCATGAATAATACTAAATACATAAAAGTTCAAGCACTCATAATCCATAAAGCTCAAAAATTATCTTTTATCATAAAAGATGAGTGTTCAAAGGTTATGTAAATGGTATTTTCATGAAAATAGTCATTCAAGCTCAAAAAGATCACATTTTGTTGTACAAATCAAAAACATGAAAAATCATTTTTTTATTATTATTTATTTAAAATGCTAATCTTCATGGTATATGTATGATTTATCCAATTCTAACAATATGCATACATATCCCAATATGAAAAGAGTCCAATATATATTGCATGAAGGCAAATGACTCAAGGGGTATACATGTATATTTATTAGATTTGAATTAAACACACATATACATGAAGTAAGATCAAAGATAGGCATAACAAGTATAAATGACGGAATCATCAAAACTAGCCTATACACATGCATATAGTGGATACAAATGAGCATGAAGTTCAAATATATATGAGTCAATTGTAGTTCACTATTTGTACATGTATAATACAAGTTTTGATAGAAACTACACTTAAACTAGTATATACCACATAAAACACCAAAATATCTTAAAATATGAACATGCTATGAATATTATGAATGAACAAGCATGTACATAAATGAAATAGGAGTTTAGAAATTGTTACCAACTCCAAAGCTCCTAGCATGGTGGTTGATCCACCAAAGCTCCTTGATAGCGATGCAACCCAAAAGTATGTCCATCATGTCCAAGTGCATCCACTACCAAGGTACCATCCCTCTCACGTTTTGTGAGAGCCCTCACCTACATCACAAGCAAAAGTGGGGGTTTTGGTACCCATATTTTCTTGGGTCCTATGGGGTTAGTCTTGTAAGGAACCCAAGCATTTTTATTTTTATCAAAAATAAGAACATTTAACCTTTCATAACAAAATTTTCTTAGATGGCCTTTGCGGCCACAATGTGTACATGTGTACACCTTAGCATACTTATGAGTGGGAATGTGAGCATGATGTGCATCATAAGCATGGTCATGATGATGATGTGCATGAGAATGAGGAACTTGTTTCTTTTGAAACAAGGATTCCAATCTAGTATGATTGAATGCACATGAGCTCAAATTAGAGCTCAAATTATCAATTTTATTTTTCAAATTTTTAATCTCATTAGTGGTGGCATGAAAAGCATGATAAGATGAAGAGTCAATTTTCTTTTTCTTTTGAAAAACATTATCCTTTTCTTTTTCAACAAATTTTCTTTTTAAAGACTTATTTTCTTGCAAAATAACTTCCTTTTGTTTTTCCACCATATCAACCTTATTTTTCAAAATCATATTTCCTTCACATAAATCATTCAATTTAGACATTAAGGAAATATTCTCATTTTTCAAATCTTCATTTTTCTTTTTCTAAGAATGCCATTTTATTTTCTAATGAATCTTTATCATTAAGCATGGCATCAAAATTCTTTTTCAAAATTTTATTATCTTTTTCTAAACATGCAATGTTACTTCTAAAAGAGTCATGTTCTACATGCATGCAATCAAGTTCCTTTTTCAATTTTTTATTTCTTTTTAATCATGTCATATTTTTCAAGCACAAGATGACAAAAGGTAGCAAGCTCATCATATGACATGTCTACATCCTCATCATCGGATTCGGTGTTTACCTCAAGGGGGTTATCCCCTTGGACCATATAGCACACGTTGGAGATGTCGCTTCCAACGTCCGAATCGCTCCCCGCATAGTATTGATCTTTCTCGCCAAGGGAGATGAGGGTGTTCCATACTACAAAAGCCGAATCAAGATTAGTCATCTTAGACAAATAATCATTATCTAAGCAAGATACTAAAGCATGTAGGGCTTTTGCATTAGCCTCAATGTTCTTACCATTTAAGCAATATTCTTTATTAGTTGTGGCAAGATATACACTAAGGCCAAGTCCTTTGAGGAACAAAGACATCTTAACCTTCCAAATTTGGATGTTAAGAATGTCAAAGGTGGGTGGTGACATGAAGTCCATGGTGAGGTGTGTATGTACAAAAATATTGTGATTAGCCTAAAAGAGGATCTTTAACTCTTAGGTTGTTAGACCCAATATCAAGAGCACTAGCTCTGATACCAATTGTAAGATCACCTAGAGGGGGGTGAATAGGTGATGGCTAATCTAATGGTCACTTATGAACAAATAATGCGGAATTTAAAACTAAGATGACCAAATTAAACTTCTTTTAATTAAACACTTATGTATAACACAAGAGTGTTGCCGAATTCCCCTTGCGAGGCTCTGGACAAGCTCCTCTAGATTCCCCTTGAATGGGTTGAGGTGCCGCGTTGGCTCTCTTGGTTGAATACTAGTGTTAACAAGCAATCCCACGCAAGTATATAACAATATAAGCACAAGGGTATATCAAGCATGTATATAGATGAACACAATAAATTGAATGCAAGATATAAAATAGAGACAAAAAGAGAAAGAGAGCAAGAGTGAGCAATCGCAAACACAAAGGGTTTGTTTCGAGGTTCGAGCACACTTGCTCTACATCCCCGCCTTCGACACACGAAGGATTTCCACTATGTAAGATCCCACCGGATCTCTTCTCGGTGCCGCAACACCTACAAGCTCTCGGACTCCAAAGTCCCTTACACACGCAAGTCCACCGACTCGCCGAGGCCGCACCTCAAACCACCAAGAGTTCACAACCGAACTCTAACCACCCAACGAGCACACTTGCCCGTCTCCTCAAATACAAAGGAAATCTCTTTGGTGATCTAACACTTGATCACCAATTACAAAAGCTCACTACAACACTTTCCTATAGGATAGATATGTCTATGGATGCTCAAGTGAAGTGTGAGAAATCAAGGAAAGAAAGCTATGGTGAAAAACACAAGAAATCACTTTTACACTCTCTTGATAAAATCCCTTTAAGATGGGAAGTATTTGCACTCAATTTTGTGGAGAAAACTCTTCTAAAAGTATCAGAAAAACTGGCTCAAGAGTCTCTAAAATCTTCTCCCAAAACAGTTGACAAGACCCCCTTTTATAGGCTGACAGAAAATAGAGCCGTTGGGGTTCTGTCAGAGCTACCGGTCGACCGGTCCGGTCGACCGGCAACGGTCAAAATCCGACCGTTGCAGCCTCCGGTCGACCGGCCCGGTCGACCGCGCAACTGGAGAAGAGAGAAAAACTCTCTGTCGGTCGACCGGCCCGGTCGACCCATAATTCCCGAGAGCAAAGCTCTCTTAAGCGGTCGACCGGTCCGGTCGACCGACCTCCAGTGCACACAGGCGTGCACGTTGTGCACGTCCGGTCGACCGACCCGGTCGACCGGCCACTGTCAGTTCTGAAAAATCAGAACTGCCAGAACCTAAAAATTTTGGGTTTAAAGATAGGTCTTTTGGCTTAATAAAATCCCAGAAATTCACAGTAAATCCAGAAAAATAGTTTCAATCAAAATAAAACTATTTTTCTAAAAATATGTTTTTCTAAACTTGTTTTTCCATAACTTCACAAAATACAAAAACAAGATATTTTGAACTTATAAAGTAAAGTGTGTATGGATATGATCCACCACACAATCAAGATGAAATATCTAGTTTTTGACATAAAGCACTAAACTTGTTTTGGTTAAAGGATATGTATATAAGAAATTACCAAAACCCAAAGTAGATATTTTGTCATAAGGAAAATCTCATCAAATACAAAAACAAGATATACTTTTAAAGCATAGTGTGTATGGATATGATCCACTACACAAATAAGATGAATATCTAGTTTTTGACATAAGGCTCTAAACATGGTTTTGGATATAAGATATGTATACATGAATACCAAAAACCAAATTGTATTTTATCACAAATAAAAATCTTTTCTTAACTAGGAAAATCTTTTATGAAAATCATTCTATCAAGAGTGTGTGTGTGATATAGACTTGAGCAATCCACCAACTATCTATCCTTTACATTTTTATCTAAAACAAATAAAAATCTTATACCTAGACACAAGTCTTCAACTTCTTGAAGTCTTCCCTTGAAGGCTTCTCATCTTCTTGACTTGGTCCAAATGCAATCCACCGAGCTCATCTCTAGATGTGTTCTTGATGCATAGGCTCGTGAATCAACCGGTGCTAGCTTCCAACTTGTCTTTAAAACCTTTGTTGAAGCTCCACACCTACTAAGATCTTGATAAAGAATCTGTCACTAATTAAACACAAGATCATTAGTAAACATAACTTCATGAGTTGATCATCATCAAAACTAGGGTGATAAGCCTTTGGGCCAACATATATACCTTTACCTCATGTTACCGTAATCCAAGCGCGTACAACCTGAGTTACAGAACAGCACAACTAATAGTCATAACAGGAATACATAACAGGCATAACAGGATACGTAGTTGGCATCTTTTATTATTATTACTCGTCTGACCCATATATCTAGGTATGTGTCCTGGTGTACATCTCAACACACATACATCCATATATAAGCAAGCCGAGGTTTGTTAATGGAAGCTGATGAAGGACTGATAGCTCTTCTTATAGTAGTTCCCGACCGCCCGGGACACAGCCATTTGGGGCCTTAAATCCCCCTAACACGCATCTTCTGAGGGCCTTAAATCCCCCTAACACGAATCGTCAGTTCTGGTATTCCACTACTATAAGCAAGGCATCATACCGGCATCCATCACTTCCTCCCATTCCCCGTGCAAGTTGTCCTTTTTATGGCTTGTTAACAATATTATCAGATTACGGGAATGAGCAGGATCGTAACTTGTCATAACAGGAATCATAACGGAATCATAACAGGAATCATAACAGGCATAACTGGAGTACATAACAAGAGATCAAGTACTACATTCCCGTAACGTGATAATCAAGAGTAGAGAGTTAATCATAACAGGTATTAGTATAATCATGGTAGTGACAAGTGATCTGGCAGGTAATACGTCATAACATAACAATATATAATACAAGTCCCGCGGATAAGGTCCATATTCAAAGAAGTAATTAACCACAGCAGACAGCCAAAGTTAGTCGACTAGGGAGAGGCAAGTAGTCGACTTATAAAGGAGTTAGTCGACTATAGAGAAAGGGGTAGTCGACTAATAAGGCTGCGTCTCAGAGAGCCGCGTCTTCAAGAAAAAGTTAGTCGACTAGGAGTAAAGGAGTGGTCGACTAATAAGGTCGCGTCTCGTAGAGCCGCGTCTTTAAGAAAAGGTTAGTCGACTAGGAAAAGGGGTTAGTCGACTAATAAGGTCGCGTCTTCAGAAAAAAGGTTGCGTTTCAATGAGTTAGTCGACTAGGATAAGGGGTAGTAGACTAATAAAGGGTTCAAGTCGACTAATGACTGGGTCAAGTCGACTAACAGAGTGCAAACAGAGAGCAGAACCTGACTTTTGAGGGTTTGTGTTTGTTGATTATCTTGCATGATATAAAAATTCAAGTATGAGAATAAGTTGTCCAAGTCTTTGGCGAGGAAAACCACTCGCCTAAAAATGTTACTTTGAAGCCTTGTGCATCCGGAATAATCGTTGTCGTCAATTATCACCAAAACGATTACCGGAATAATCGCGAACGATTACCGGAATAATCTACGGCGATATTGTCGACGAAGAAGAGCACGGCCCCAATCCGAAAGGAGGGCACCGGGCTTAGAGTCTTGCCAACGGAGAAGAGCGCGGCTCCAATCCGAAAGGAGTGGCCGGCCTCAAAAAAGGGAAGGAGGTTAATGGTGCAAGTATAGTTCAAATTGACAAAATGAGATTTTGCAAACGATGTTGCGGAGAGCGACGAGTTGGCTAGAATGAAAGAGCTCGCCGAGGAGTTGTTATTGGCGTGGTTCGTGGTGTCCAAGGAGGTATAGGTGGTGGTGGAAATGGTGGAGAAGGTGGTGGTGAGAATGGGTTGTTTGGTGGAAAGAGAGGAAGAAGAAGATGATGTTGGTGGTTGGAGTTGGTGTTGTTGTTGTTGTAATAGAGGAGGAAATGAAGGAGAGAATGATGGTGGAGTTTGTAGTGAAAATGGAGGGAAATATGGTGGCAAAATGGGTGGCCAAGGCAAGGCCCATGGCTGCCTTGCTGCTGGTCGTTCCTTGTTGGAACCAAGGAAGAAGAAAGGAAAAGAAATGAAGAGAAGGAAGGAAAAGGGGGGTGGTTATATATATAAAGGGAAAATATTATATTATAATGCCACCCCACAAAACCCCAAATGAGACCTGCGTCTCACCAAAGAATGGCTGCGTTCAGGCCAAAAGAATTAGACGCGGAGATTAAAGCCGCGTTCATGAGGGGAAAACGCGAGATCTGCTTTTTAACAGAAAGGACAAAAAGCCAGATTTGACTTGATTGGAATTGATAAGCAGTGCATTAAATGCAGTAAGGAGAGGATCTCTGCATTAAATGCAGAATCCCAGGTAGGTAAAACTCGCGTTTGAGGAAGGAGGGAGAAAATGGAAAAAAGAGAAAAGTGGAATGTTTGGATAAATTCTCGGTATCTGGGAAACACCGAAAACTCCGGAAAAGTCCAAAAATAACATAGCTTGAAAAGTTTCCCAAAAATTCTCAAAAATAATAAATATTATAAAAAGATTTTTGGTGAAATCGGTTTTCAGAAATTCAATCCCATTTTCAAAATAAAAATCCTGAAGTCAACCGTTGACACCGGTCTACACCGGGTCGGCCGGGTTTTGATAAATTTAGAAAAATCCCAGAAAAAGTATTTAGATAGAAAATATGATTTTAAGAATTAATGTGAAAGCCGTTTCTAGAAATTTTACTCCGTTTGTAAATTAAAAATCCGAGAATCGGTCAGTGGCACTGGTCGACACCGGTTTTGAAGATTTACAACTTAATTCAGGAAATTTCAGAAAATCATGAAAAATCTAGAATATTGGAAAACGATATTTAAAACTGAAATCGGTCAAATCAGAATAGCGAAAAGACCAAATCGAGCAATTCACTAGGATCGGTCCCCTGGTTCAGACTAGGGCTGACTCTGAGTTCACGATCCAGATCCAAGACAAAAACGATCATATAAATAATTCATAATACAAAACAAATACAGGAAGTAAATCGAAAAATACGATCGAAAAATCTGAATACATAACTAAGTACGTATTCCGGGAGCGGGGTGTTACAATCCATCCACCTTACAAAAAATTGCGTCCTCGCAATTTCGATAAGGGGTAAATTGAACACAAAGGGAACATGGACGGGAATTATACCAATTAAGATATGAAGAACTATAGGTAGGGCTCTCAAGTTGATTGAACCATAATCAGAATATAGACATCTTCTGCACTTCCGGCTGTATAAATCTTTAAACGATGCCAAATAATACTGACCATAAATAAAGAAGACCGATAATTAAGAATTCCGAAGACCAGGCATCGATCACTCTGAAAGATATAGCCAAGAATAAAGAATAACCGTAGAAGAATCCGAATACCATCTTCTGAAAGATAACCCGATTGTTTGATCAATCTTGAGAATACCGAGCTTCATAGAGTTGGCCGAAGAGATCATGTAATAGCTTCATCCATCGCCAGCCGCTACCTTTCTAGTCGATCATATCTTAAGTTGGTATAAAGGCTTCGAAAAACAAAATAGGGAAAGATAGGAGGGATTAGGAATCAAAGGAAAGATGATCAAGAAAATAGATAACTCTGTACTTGTAGTTGGATTGTATAACCAGGACTCATGCATTCCAGTTACAAATTTCTTTACCATTAATTTGCCATCTGGACGTACTGAGGATGCGAGAGCCTAGGCTCTGATACCACCCTGTAACGCCCCGATCCTGCGGGTACGGAGACGTTACTGCAACGTATATACGCAGGTCAGAAATACCCTCACGCATATACGCTAAGCATCAGTACAGGCAAGAATCAGAGTATGGAAGCAAGTGGTGCATTATACATTCCAACACATGAGTACAATTACAAAGTTATCACCAGAGGTGATCCGATATTACAATAATATTACATCACCTGATAGGCGCAAATGCGAGAATAACAAGAGATGTACATATATGAACAGTACAAAAGGGCGCTCACGAGATAGCTGGAGAAGCCGCGAGCCAACAGTGAAAGCAAGGATGGGACTGGAGCCACAGCTGATCTGACTGCTCCACAGAAGTAAACTTGGTCCTCAGCAAGAAGAATCCTCTAGCTCCAAGCTCCAGGACCTGGACATGAGGATCCAGAGGAGTCAGAACTCCCCCAGCGAGTGGTGATGTGAATGCCAGATGGCGGGCAAAGAAAGTACAAGTGTATCGATAAAACCGAATTATAAACATGCATTGAAAACCGTGTCGTGAGCAAAAGCATGTAAGCAAGTAGATGTTAGACAGGAAGTACTCAGGGTATGATAAGGGAAGAACAAGAGACTGGAGGAATAGAACACGAGTGGTATACCAGGATGCAAGCAGGCATAATATAGTAATCATAAAACCGGAAATCCGAAGTAAAGTCCGATACAGGCAAATTCGATTGTACAGGTTCAGGTCACGGCTCCATGAGATTAGTACTTCGAAGGAATAATCCAAACAAGGAAACCCTCATCTATATACCTTTACCTCATGTTACCGTAATCCAAGCGCGTACAACCTGAGTTACAGAACAGCACAACTAACAGTCATAACAGGAATACATAACAGGCATAACAGGATACGTAGTTGGCATCTTTTATTATTATTACTCGTCTGACCCATATATCTAGGTATGTGTCCTGGTGTACATCTCAACACACATACATCCATATATAAGCAAGCCGAGGTTTGTTAATGGAAGCTGATGAAGGACTGATAGCTCTTCTTATAGTAGTTCCCGACCGCCCGGGACACAGCCATTTGGGGGCCTTAAATCCCCCTAACACGCATCTTCTGAGGGCCTTAAATCCCCCTAACACGAATCGTCAGTTCTGGTATTCCACTACTATAAGCAAGGCATCATACCGGCATCCATCACTTCCTCCCATTCCCCGTGCAAGTTGTCCTTTTTATGGCTTGTTAACAATATTATCAGATTACGGGAATGAGCAGGATCGTAACTTGTCATAACAGGAATCATAACGGGAATCATAACAGGAATCATAACAGGCATAACTGGAGTACATAACAAGAGATCAAGTACTACATTCCCGTAACGTGATAATCAAGAGTAGAGAGTTAATCATAACAGGTATTAGTATAATCATGGTTGTGACAAGTGATCTGGCAGGTAATACGTCATAACATAACAATATATAATACAAGTCCCGCGGATAAGGTCCATATTCAAAGAAGTAATTAACCACAGCAGACAGCCAAAGTTAGTCGACTAGGGAGAGGCAAGTAGTCGACTTATAAAGGAGTTAGTCGACTATAGAGAAAGGGGTAGTCGACTAATAAGGCTGCGTCTCAGAGAGCCGCGTCTTCAAGAAAAAGTTAGTCGACTAGGAGTAAAGGAGTAGTCGACTAATAAGGTCGCGTCTCGTAGAGCCGCGTCTTCAAGAAAAGGTTAGTCGACTAGGAAAAGGGGTTAGTCGACTAATAAGGTCGCGTCTTCAGAAAAAAGGTTGCGTTTCAATGAGTTAGTCGACTAGGATAAGGGGGTAGTCGACTAATAAAGGGTTCAAGTCGACTAATGACTGGGTCAAGTCGACTAACAGAGTGCAAACAGAGAGCAGAACCTGACTTTTGAGGGTTTGTGTTTGTTGATTATCTTGCATGATATAAAAATTCAAGTATGAGAATAAGTTGTCCAAGTCTTTGGCGAGGAAAACCACTCGCCTAAAAATGTTACTTTGAAGCCTTGTGCATCCGGAATAATCGTTGTCGTCAATTATCACCAAAACGATTACCGGAATAATCGCGAACGATTACCGGAATAATCTACTGCGATATTGTCGACGAAGAAGAGCATGGCCCCAATCCGAAAGGAGGGCACCGGGCTTAGAGTCTTGCCAACGGAGAAGAGCGCGGCCCCAATCCGAAAGGAGTGGCCGGCCTCAAAAAGGGAAGGAGGTTAATGGTGCAAGTATAGTTCAAATTGACAAAAATGAGATTTTGCAAACGATGTTGCGGAGAGCGACGAGTTGGCTAGAATGAAAGAGCTCGCCGAGGAGTTGTTATTGGCGTGGTTCGTGGTGTCCAAGGAGGTATAGGTGGTGGTGGAAATGGTGGAGAAGGTGGTGGTGAGAATGGGTTTGTTTGGTGGAAAGAGAGGAAGAAGAAGATGATGTTGGTGGTTGGAGTTGGTGTTGTTGTTGTTGTAATAGAGGAGGAGATGAAGGAGAGAATGATGGTGGAGTTTGTAGTGGAAATGGAGGGAAAAATGGTGGCAAAATGGGTGGCCAAGGCAAGGCCCATGGCTGCCTTGCTGCTGGTCGTTCTCTTGTTGGAACCAAGGAAGAAGAAAGGAAAAGAAATGAAGAGAAGGAAGGAAAAGGGGGGTGGTTATATATATAAAGGGAAAATATTATATTATAATGCCACCCCACAAAACCCCAAAATGAGACCTGCGTCTCACCAAAGAATGGCTGCGTCCAGGCCAAAAGAATTGGACGCGGCTTAAAAGCCGCGTTCATGAGGGGAAAACGCGAGATCTGCTTTTTAACAGAAAGGACAAAAAGCCAGATTTGACTTGATTGGAATTGATAAGCAGTGTATTAAATGCAGTAAGGAGAGGATCTCTGCATTAAATGCAGAATCCCAGGTAGGTGAAACTCGCGTTTGAGGAAGGAGGGAGAAAATGGAAAAAGAGAAAAGTGGAATGTTTGGATAAATTCTCGGTATCTGGGAAAACACCGAAAACTCCGGAAAGTCCAAAAATAACATAGCTTGGAAAGTTTCCCAAAAATTCTCAAAAATAATAAATATTATAAAAAGATTTTTGGTTAAATCGGTTTTTAAAAATTCAATCCCATTTTCAAAATAAAAATCCTAAAGTCAACCGTTGACACCGGTCTACACCGGGTCGGCCGGGTTTTGATAAATTTAGAAAAATCTCAGAAAAAGTATTTAGATAGAAAATATGATTTTAAGAATTAATGTGAAAGCCGTTTCTAGAAATTTTACTCCGTTTGTAAATTAAAAATCCGAGAATCGGTCAGTGGCACTAGTCGACACCGGTTTTGAAGATTTACAACTTAATTCAGGAAAATTCCTGAAAATCATGAAAAATCTAGAATATTGGAAAACGATATTTAAAACTGAAATCGGTCAAATCGGAATAGCGAAAAGACCAAATCGAGCAATTCACTAGGATCGGTCCCCTGGTTCAGACTAGGGCTGACTCCGAGTTCACGATCCAGATCCAAGACAAAAACGATCATATAAATAATTCATAATACAAAACAAATACAGGAAGTAAATCGAAAAATACGATCGAAAAATCTGAATACGTAACTAAGTACGTATTCCGGGAGCGGGGTGTTACATACACGGATATGTTGTCACACTGAATACCGTTAAACGAATACTCTGTATATATTAATGCCATGTTCTTAGTCACTATTACGCAGACATATCCAAGTATATAACATGCCTCTTTCCTGTATAATTATTATTATGACTTTCCTGTTACATGAGTTATTGTTACATGGGTATTCCTGTATTCTGTTACACGATTGTTTCCCGTTACTGATATTGATATATATTGTTACTGGACATGATGGATCCCGCTACTAATATTGATATTCCTATTACTGGACATGTGAGCTATAGATATGCGATGTGTGGAACTAAGTGCCATGTGGATCCAAGCCAAGGGGGCCACCTCCAAAATCTCATATATGCCATTTCCTATTTCCCGTTATCTTTTTTCATGCTATCAACAATGGTCATGTCCTGTCATCTTATTACATGTATCATACACTGTTCTTATTCCTAATATACTATGTAGACTAAATATAATAAATACAAAACAGGTTAGGGAAGACTTGACAGTTGACTAGATCTTGTCGGGTGGATGTCTGTATCCATTATCAACAGAGCTCATGTCCTGTTCTTGTAGTATGATTACTCCACGTACTCCATATCTCCTTGTTCATCTTCATGACTGATTGAATTTTTACTTGCACACAAGAATACAGAATTTCAGAACTAAAAATAAAGAGTGCAAGTACTCAATACTACCACATTAGCAAGTGGCTATGCGGGTCGTGATCCACAAGGAGGGACTAGCGATGGAAGCTTTTTAGTAAGTTCTCTTTTATACTACAAAGTATGATTAAAGGTATTCTTTTAGTTCTTTAAAAGAAAAAGAAAAATTAGTTAAAGTTAAGTTAAAAAGAAAGTGGTAGATTGAGAAGGTGGAGGAAATAGAAAATAGATATTTACAAAGAAATTGAAAAGAGTGATAAAAGAGTTGGGTGTTGATGGTGTTGGTGATCTAAACTAAAGAATTAAAAGAAAAGAAAGAAAAGCTAAAAGAAATACTTACCTCCTCTGGTTGATGACTTACCTAGAACCCTTTCATGTTTTACCTTACTTCAGAGGCGATCAACGCATAACCCATAAGATCGAGCTCAGTCCCCATTCGCATTACACATCAAGATGAACAAGAATGAAATGATACAGAATTTTGAGGAGGAGAACATCATCATGAAATATCGGTGGCACTCACACAAACATGGTTATATTGATGCTTCTAGGTTCACTTGGACATTCATCAAAACTAAAAAAATAAACAAGAAAAGCATGAAGATGTTACCATTGATTACTTGTAGAAACGATGAAAGAAAGGAGGAGATTACATCGGTGTCACTCTCAACATATGTCTCTCTTTCTTACTTACATGAATCTCAGTCTAACCTATGCTTACAGAGAAATAAAAAATTACATAAAAAGAAAATAAAAACCTACACTAAAAAGAATGAAAAACTGGCCTAAACTCTATCTCTGCTTGGTCGCTCTCTGTACACTCTGAAAAACTCAGTATTTATAGGTAAAACCCAACGGGAGGAGCGTACGAATATAGGAGGAGCAAACGCTCAGCCAACTCCTCTAACAAAGCCACAGAAATGCAGCTTTGGCCGCGTTTCTACGGCCAGGGTGTGGCCAGGTGGCCACACCTGGGGGGGCATACGTCTTTGGTTCCTCGATTTTTATTTATCTTCAGCTGGATTTTTCAGTTTAGGTCCGGGTTTAGCTTTAACTGATTATTTTATGAAGATTTGTCTTAACTGATTTTCAACTGATTTTATCTTCTCTGATTTGTCTTGATCTGCCCTGATTTTCTGATTTTGAATTAATTACAGATTTTTGATAGGTTTTTGGGCTTGTTTCTCTCCCCCTTCTTTAGCAATAGGCCTGCACGTTATTAAATAAAAATAAGAATTATTAATAGGATTTATTAGATAATAAACATGATAATGTGATAATATATATGTAATATAAGTGATCGATCACACCCCCACACTTATCTTTGGCTCGCCCTCAAGCAAAACATCAAAACTAATCCTAATCAATTATTAGACCATTTTCGCAGGTTACTCGATTGCACTGAGTATGTGCAATAAGCCGTTAAACCTCTAGGTTCCCTCTAGAGGTCGAGTTTTGTCTCGTGAGAGTTTTCAGTGGATTGCACCTACAAAATCCATAAAGAAAGAGAAAATGTTAGTATTTTGAAAACACATTTTGAAAGAGAAAAATATTTGAAATATTATTATAAGAATTAAGTAATCTATAAGTTATAGGAAAATCGAATTTTTCATTTTTTAAACTTAGTCTCTATTCAAAAATTTGTTACTATCACAGTAAGGAGTCAAATTCTACTTCTCATCTAGTCTATTACTTTACCCTAGGTCATATGCACCTTCATGACCGTGAAATTTTGACCAAGTGTTCTTTAACTCTAACTCTTATGCCTTATTTATTTATTATTTTTTTATTTTTGGTGGTATTATTCCTTAGTTCTATTAGGCTTTCTAATCGCCCATGTAATGAGCCTTTTATCGGTGACTCCCAAACCAAACGGTCTTAGGACACTGGGTGAGAAAACACCCCAAGGACTTAAGGACTCGAACAAATAAGGCCACAAAACTAAGGATTTTATTATATGAATCGCCTTTAGGTGTGAATACTTATGCTTTATGAGGCACAAATACCCAATTAATCAAAAGATTTTTATTTTTATTTTTTCTTTTTCTTTTCTTTTTCTTTTCTTTAATAAGGCATAAGAATCATTGTTTTTGAATCCTAAGTGTGTAAGTGTATAAAGTATGCATATCGTCAAACTAAAAATCAAGACTAAATTACTTTTCCAAATTATCTTCCTAACCTTGGAAATCAAACAAATAATCTTATTTTGACCAAGTATAAGAAATCCTATATATGATTCTCCTATTCCTTAAAATAGACTTAATTTCTTACAAAAAATATGTTAAAATATTGTTTCTGTTTTCAAAAAGTTTTTAAAAATAAAGAAAATGTTAATAATTTTTTTTAAAAAATTAAAAATGTTAGAACCCTCCCCCACACCTATCTCATGCATTGTCCTCAATGTATGAATTAATGTATAGATGCATGAAAAGAAGAAAGGGAAGGAAAATGTTACCTTAAGGTGGTGGTTCCGGTGGTGGTCTGATTGGTCCACGAAATACGGCCCAATTTAATTTGCATGGAGTTCGGAGGAACCTACCAGAAACCTTTCTAATATAACCCATTAAAATGATATATATATATATATATATATATATATAATATATATATATATATATATATGAATGATTTTTATTTAAAATTTTACCCCATCTAATTTTCAAATTTTCAAACTAATTTCAGAGTCATTATTATCAACACCCCTGTCCCAAAATGGTGTATGAAAAGATGGAATGATTGATCTGGAATCAGGAAGGGCATGAACTACAATCGACTCAGGAAAATGACTGAAGTCAAGTAAAAGTTAAGGAGTCAAAATTTGTTCAGGAAGTGGGTCCAAATCAAAAAGTTAAAACTCAAGTCCACATTCATTTTCCCACAATAGAATGTGACTTTCTAAGATTGGTGATTCAAGTTCAAGAATGATAGGTATGGGAATCAAAACTGACTCTAAAATATTGGTCAAATCAGGTAGCAAAATAGGAGTCAACATTGATTCAGAAATTTGAACTGGATTAGTAATTTGAGACTCAAGGTCACATTCCTAATTGAGTTCAATTTCGTAAAAATGAGAACTTACCAATTTGTCAGTAGGACTTTCAAAAGTATGAAATTGGTTAAGTTCAATATGATGATCATAAAAGATTGGTAATTCAATTTTCTGATAGACAGGCACAGGATCCAATGTGGACTCTGGAGAAAGATTGAAATTAGGTGAAGACACCAGAGTCATTATTGAATCAGAAAGTAGAATTGAATTACCAAGTTGAGGTTCAGGATCATATTCATTCTCAAATTCAATTTTAGGAAAGGGATAACTTGCCAAAATATCAATGTGGTTTTCAAAATTTAGAGTTTGGGCAAGTTCAAATGGGTATGTTGAAATAGAATCTTGTTTTTCAAAACAACATGATTCTTTACTCTAACAGAATGGTTAGCAACATTGAGAATGGTCAAAGGGTGAGAATGGAGAGTTTTGACCATTATATCTATGTCATGATTATGAGTGATTTGAGCCTGAGTCATGACTTCAAGCAGCTTCTCATAGTTGATTGGTTCATCGTTTTGTTGCGATTGGACTTAAAAAGATGAAGTTTTGTTTTGGAATTTGTGGTGAAATCATGAGTCTATCAGATTTTGTGATTGTTGCTCGGACTCATGCATACTCATTTCCAAGATTGATCGTTTTCTATTTTGAACTGGTGGAACTGAGTATGAATCTTGAAAATATTGTGGAACTGAGGAGGCCTGAAATTTTCATCTGGCCTCCTGCATGGCTTCTATACTCTTTTCTAGCTTGGATATTTCTTCAATTGGTTGGTCTAGAAAAGGAGTATAGAAAGCAAAATCGGGAATGAATATTATAAAAATTATGGCGGATAAGGAGGACAAGTTGGTTGAAAATTAGACTCAGGGGAGGTGAATCCCCATTGACTCTGTGAAGAGTTGGAATTATTTTAGAAATTATGGTCATAAGATTGGGGGCATGGGTTATATTGAAGTCCAACCCGGTGTATTTGGTTGGTTCATATTGTAAAAAATCTGGTTGGAATTATCCGAGTCAAATGGGTGAAATATGGATTACCATTAAAATTGAAAAAATTGTTGTTATAAGCCATATCACACAAGAGTTATCAAAAACAGATAAACAAATAAAAAGAAAAAAAATCTAATCTAACTTAGGGTAAACCTTAGACCTAGACGACTCCTAACAGGTTAGACTGTCCACAAGGGATATATTGCTGAATCTGACACAAGTTAATCGGCCAGGTAGGAGAAAGATCGGTCGGAGGTATCCGTGCCTAAGCAACGAGCCTAATTATGCCAAACAACCAACCTTAGGGTTTCGTCCCTCAATCTCCAACCTTAGACTCCGATTTGGTAAGAGTAAAATTCAAATCAAGTTCCCCCTTAGGTCAGTCTCCTATATGAGTCCGAGATGTCCCTAAGGCCAACATCTACTCAGTTTTAGTTAGGCTAGTTAGTGAGTGAGGAGATGATTTGTGGGCTAAGGGAGGGTAATGACTTCCCCACTTTATCTTGTTTAGAGGACAAGCCCTTAAGATTAATTGTGCAAAGTGTGCAAGATATATAAAAAGTAACATTCATAAGCAAATATTACCCAAGAATGTTTCCTATACTATATGCTATGCATACGTACCTTTTGCTCCAGCACTCTTCAACAGTAATGTAAAATGTAAACGAATTAGACACGTGCCTCAATGCAAAGTCTAAACTGTTTTTAGCATTTAACAAACATTTTTTTACTATTAAGGTTAGAAAGTATGTACAGTGAGACAAGCAAGAAAATAAAAAGATATAAAAATTCAGCTTTACAATTCAGCCAACCTGCAGAAATACAGGTTAGTAGTACACTCAGTTTGTCACTGAAATGCAGCAAATCTGAGGGCTTCTGGGCTCTGCTTTCATGAGCAGAGTCTAGAGCCACTTATATATCCACTGCAACAAAATTTCCTTATTATTAAATCTGTACACTAAGAACAAAGAAGAAGGTTAACAAAAAATGTAAACTTAAAAAGAGAATTACTTACCGTTTCTCCCCGGCAACGGTGCAAAAATTTGATTGAGATTTTTACTTGCACACAAGAATACAAAATTTCAGAACTTAGAATAAGAAGTGCAAGTACTCAATACTACCGCAATAGCAAGTGGCTATGCGGGTCATGATCCACAAGGAGGGACTAACTATGGAAGTTTTTTAGTAAGTTCTCTTTTATGCTACAAAATATGGTTAAAGGTCTTCTTTTAGTTCTTTAAAAGAAAAAGAAAAATAAGTTAAAGAAGTTAAAAAGAAAGTTGTAGAATGAGAAGGTGGAGAAAATAGAAAATGAATATTTACAAAGAAATTGAAAAGAGTGATAAAAGAGTTGTGTGTTGATGGTGTTGGTGATCTAAACTAAAGAATTAAAAGAAAAGAAAAAAAGCTAAAAGAAATACTTACCTCCTCTGGTTGATGACTTATCTGGAACACTTTCATGTTTTACCTTGCTTCGGAGGTGATCAACACATAACCCATAAGATCGAGCTCAGTCCACATTTGCATTACATCATCAAGAAGAACAAGAATGCAATGATACAGAATCTTGAGGAGGAGAACATCATCATGAAATATCAGTGGCACTCACACAAACATGGCTATATTGATGCTTCTAGGTTCACTTGGACATTCATCAAAACCAAAAGAGAAAAAGTAGAAATATAAGAAGAACATATAAACAAGAAAAGCATGAAGATGTTACCTTTGATTACTTGTAGAAACGATGAAAGAAAGGAGGAGGTTACATCGGTGTCACTCTCAATATAAGTCTTTCTCTTACTTACATGAATCTCAGTCTAACCTATGCTTACAAAGAAATAAAAAATTACATAAAAAGAAATTAAAAACCTACACTAAAAATAATAAAAAACTGGTCTAAAATCTATCTCTGCTTGGTCACTCTCTGTACGCTTTGAAAAATCAGTATTTATAGGCAAAACCCAATGGGGAGGAGCGTACGAAGATAGGAGGAGCAAACGCTCCTCCAATTCCTCTAAAAAAGCTATGGAAACGCGGATTTGGCCGCGTTTCCATGGCCTAGTTGTGGCCAGGTGGCCACACCCGGGGGGGCACACGTCTCTGGTTCCTCGATTTTCATTTATCTTCAGTTGGATTTTCAGCTTAGGTCTGGGATTTTGACGAAACTGCCTTTGATCTTTGGCTTTAACCAATTGATTTGTGAAGATTTATCTTAACCAGTTTTCAATTGATTTTATCTTCTCTGATTTGCCTTGATCTGCCCTGATTTTCTATTTTGAATAAATTTTGAATTAAATCAGAATTTTATGGGCTTTTGGGCCTGTTTCTCTTCCTTCTTTTTTAGCAATAGGCCTGCACGTTATTAAATAAAAATAAGAATTATTAATATGATTTATTAGATAATAAACATGGTAATGTGATAATATATATGCAATATAAGTGACCGATCAATGAGACACTAATCGTGTATACATATACTCTGCATTTCATATATTCTGTTTCATGTATTCTGTATACCCTGTAGACACTATTATTGTATAACCACAACACTATAATATGGTTATTCTGCATACATCATATCTATATGTTCATATTCATTACGACACCATTATGCTACTGTTATTATTATTAGATTAAACAAGAAATGTAAATTAATGAAAACTTGCTACATGTTACTTATACACACTGATGTAATAAGGAACACTTAATACTGTATCATCTTACGCATATTGAGAATAATATACAAATGGTATAACTTATTGACTGTAAGTGCCTACCTATTATTTTTTGTAGCACAGCCCGGATATATAAACGGATAGTAATGATATAGAATTGGATACTATTGTGGTAATTACACTGTTATGACAAGTTAGGTATTGATGATATTAAAATATGACACTTGTATATTTCTCCCGATTGTTATTATCATTATATTGTATCACCGGTATTTAAACCTGTATTATTTATTATTATCATGATTGTATTACTATATTATATATATTACTTAGGTTGCTTTCTGACGATCCTGGGTTTGTGTGCCTAGGTTAGAGATCCGAGATATCGCTGTACCAGATATTTCTCGAGATTATTTTGACACTGTCACCCTTTTCAATTCATAGGTATCTTTGTTATTTATTTTTGTTATCTTATTTATTCATGTTTTCATATCTGTTATGATCACTGATCCTTTTCGCATGCATTCTTGTACTTATTTAACGCTGAAAGTACTATTTATATTATATTTATTCCTGTACTGAGGCTTAGCGTACATACGTGAGGGTATTTTCGCCTTGTGTATGTACGTCATCGTAGCATCTCCGTATCCATGGGATCGAGGTGTTACAAAGTGGTAACAGAGCCAAGGTTCACGCCTGATGTGGGTAACCACCTTGGTCAATGCTCGGGCTCTTACCAATAGTACAATCAAATTCAGATTAGCACTCATCTATATCTGAACTTGGAGATTGTAGTTACGAGTACAAGAATACCATTTCATTGAAAATTCATTCTTGGACTTTCAGTTGTCCACCAGCATATTCTGATTTCCTTCTTTCTTTCTTTTCATCCTATTGATTCAAATTCTCTATCTTTGACTCACCACACAATTCTCCACCCTGAGTTCATTATAGATATCAGAGTAGCGCAGTGGAAGCATCGTAGGCCTATAACATTCAGGCTCCAAGAATGTACATATTGTTCTCCCACCTGGACAGAAATTTCGAGGACGAAATTTTTATTAGAAGGTGGGGAGAAATGTAACCCCCTGATCCTTGATGTACATATCACAGTATCAATACTTGATACAACATGCAAAGTTAATTTGACCTTCCTGGTAAGCAGATTGAGCTAGTTTCAATTTCAGACTTTTTTTTCAATAATTTTCTAGAATTGTTCTGGATTATTTTGGAAAATCTTCGAATTCGATGTCGACCGATACCGGCAGCCGGCTCAAGGATGTTTAATTTACAATCAAAGTTAAATTTTGAGAATCTGCTTCCAAATTATTCTTTAGAATATATTTTCTCTTTTCAGGCATTTTTGGAGATTTTTCTGAATTTATCAAAATCTTGTCAAACCGATGTCGCCCAGTATCGGTGATACATTCCGGGATTTTTAACTTGCAAACTGAACCATGTTTCTTGAATCTGATTTCACATTACGCATCAGCGTAATATTTATTATTTTGTAGAATTTTTGGGACTTGTTCGGAACTAATCAAGTTTTATCAAATAAAATAATATTAAATAATTATTTTTAATTAAACTTTTTTCCACCAATCATTCCTTTCTTCTCCCCCAAGCCAACGACTTGCGCCGACTTACTTCCACTGACTCCCTCTCTCTCTCACCTTATCTCTATTTCTAGCTCACTCTAACTCCCACTCTATTTCTAACTCACTCTAACTCCCACTCTTTTTATCTCACCCTCTTTGGATCTCTCTCTCTCTCTCTCTCATTCTCCATCTCAGTTTCCTCACTCACCCCAAGCCATAGCTGACGCTGTCCCAATGGCCACCTTCATCGTCGGCCAACTTCGGCAACCCTCCCTTGCTGGCGGCGCGGCTACCTCGCGGCCACCCCTCTCCCTCTTTCCCTCTTCCCCATTTTCTTCTTCTTCTTCTTCTTCCTTTATTTATTTCTCTCTCTCTTTCTTCTTAATCTTCTTATCACTCTCTCCCTCGTCTCTCTCCCCATCGCCGGTGGCGACAGATCACCGCTGATGACCACTGTGATGCGCAGCTGCACAGCAATGCCTAGGGCAGCAAATGCTGCCCTGTTGGTCCCCTCTCTATCTCTCATTCTTTCTCTCTCTAATGGATCTAAACCAAAAATCTTAAACCCAATATACTAAACCCAAGCCCAATTACACATTTACTTAAGTCATTGGGTTTGGGCATTAGATCCAAACCCGACCCAATATCAGCCCAAATCCACTACTAAAACCAATAAAGGTAATTTTTCATAAAAACCCTTGTTAAATAATACTTATTACATTTTAATCCTTAATTATATATTTAACTCATTTTTAATGATTTTAGCGTACAGGTGATATCTCGAGCATCCAGACTCCGAATTGGACGATTCTGGAACCGTTGCGACCGTAGAAAGATGAGCTACATTCATGTGCTACCTATATGAGTGTTTTTATATTATAAATTGTATTTTACCATGTTGAGTGAAATTGGTTGCTTTATTTAAATAAAATAAGATTACATGTAAATCCATGTTATTATTATTTAATAAATTGTAATTATTGTTAAAATATTGTAATTAGAATATACCTGAATGCTCTGTAAACACACTTAATAATAAATTATTCTTTTTCTTGACTTATTATCTGTAAATTTATATTGAGTAATTAAAAGACATTGATAAAGGAAAACCCAGATTTATAGTTAAATACGGTAGCATAAGCAATTATATAATATCGATTGATTGAGGGTTAACCTGCACAAAAAAATACAAAATTTTAGAGATACAAAATAGAAGTGCAAGTTCTCAATACTACCACGATAGCAAGTGGCTATGCGTGTCGTAATCCATCAGGAGGGACTAGCGATGGAAGCTTTTAAGTAAGTTCGTTTCTTTTTGAGTTTACAAAAATATGCTAGAAATTTCTTCTCAGTTTTAGAAAAAGAAAACAAGAAGGTTAAGTTAAAAGATGTGAAAAAGATGGTAAAAGAAAAGATGATATTGTTGTTGTTATTTTATTTACAAAAGAAAAGGAAAAACTAATTAAAGAGGAGAATGTTAGTTTTGGAGTAGAATTCTAAACTAAGAATTAAAAGAAAACTAAAAATTCTTACTTACTTCTTTCGTGCTCATATACCTTGGATCCGTCGCTATGACTTACCTAGTCTCTGAAGGCAATCACGCATGACGTGTAGGATCTTCTCCGTTCCCTATCTACACTATGAATAAAAGAGCAAGTTAAATTAGCAAAGGAATTATTATTCACCACCATAGGCCATCAATGACACTTGCAATGGCGAAGCAGTCTCGAGGCTATCGGATTCACTTGGATTGCAAACACATCAGAGGAAAGCAAAAAAAAACAAGAGTAAAGAAGAAAAAAATCTTGATTTGATTCAAATAACAATGAAAGAAAAGACTTATTTACACCAGTGTCATCTTTAGTACAAGCTTGCTCTCATTTCTCCATGAAACTTTCCTCTCCTCTGAGAGTTACATAAATAAAATAAAAAATTACATAAAGAAAAAGAAAAACCTAGGTTAAACCTATACAAGAATCTATTCTACTCTCTATTTAATCGTTTCTCTGCCTCTAATGTATGGGGTATTTATAGCATAGAAATGGATAAGGAAATGAGTCAAAAGATAGGAGAAACTGGCTATTTCTGAATTTGAATCATCCTCTTATCTCCAAAGTTACTTTGATATGGATATTCAATTCTGATCTGCAGCTTGTTGGCGTGTTAATTATTGAATATAACTTATCAAATGATATAATTAGAAACAGTTATCAACGTAAGCGTTGTAGCCTTTTAAGTCTTCTTTCTGGATCATCTTAAATCATTAGATTTGAGTTTCAGTATCAAAAGTTATGCTTCAAATACTAAAATATATTTAGTCTGAATACGAGTTAAAATTACTTCTTCTCATCTGTTAATCTTCTTTCTATCCATTTATCCCTTTGGATTGAATTTGGACTCTGTATTTGACGTTATCCTCAATTGATCTTTAACTAACCAAATGGATTTATAGAAATTTGAATTTTACCGGTTTTAATTTGTGTTATCTTTCTGATTTGCTCTGATCTTCAGCTGAACATTTACCCCAATCCTTGATTTGTTCTAGATGTGATGATATCCTTATAGATCTTTAAGTTAATCGAATTGATTTACCAAAATCTGATTTTTAACTAACTAGATCTAGAATCATCCTCAGTAACCAAATAGATCCAGTTAAATCTGATTTTAACTGGTATTTATTTGGTTTAATCCTCTTTCTCTCCATGATTATCTTCTACAAAATATACATTTAAGATAAGAAAATTAGCAGATTTATTATACGATAAATATAGGAGTGTAATGAAAAAATACAAAAAATGTGTATGATCATCGATCATGTTCATAATATTAAAATCATTATAACAAAATAATAATAATCTGACACAAGTTCATGTCACCATGATACGAGCACCGTTACACGAATATTTTAATACACTAGATCACTAGTATTTTATGTACTAGTATCACTGGTACACGGACATTGTTATAGTACGGACATGTATCATCTAAAACGCTAGACACTCCAGTACGCTGGACATTATACTTCGTGTATACACTTATTACACTGGACACTGTCATTCCATGTACTTATATCACCGCTACACATATATTGTTACGCTGGATGTTTATTATTTCATGTTCATATAACGTTGTCATACTGGATACCGTTACATGTATACTCTGTACACAGTAATGTCATGTTCTTAGATCACTATTATGCAGACATATCCAAGTATATGACATGCCTCTTTCCTATATCATTATTATTGATATGTCTTTGTTGTCACATAGGTTATTTTTACATGGGTATTCCTGTATTCCTGTTACACGACTGTTTCCTGTTACTGATATTGATATATATGGTTACTGAACATGAATGCATCCCGTTACTGATATTGATATTCTCATTACTGGACATGTAAGTTGTTGATATGCGATGTGTGAAATTAAGTGCCATGTGGATCCAAGTCACGGGGCCACCTCTAGAATCCCACATCTCCCGTTTTTCGTTTCCCATTATCTTGTTTCATGCTATCAACAAAGCTCATATCATGTTATCTTGTTACATGTATCATGCACTGTTCTTGTTTCTGACATACAGTGTAGACTAAATATAATAAATACAATACGGGTTGGGGGAGACTTGATGGTTGACTAGATCTTATTGGGTGGATGTTTGAATCTATTATTAGTCTCACTGCAGGGGACGTGGTAGTGCTGACTACCGTCTGTTATAGCTCATTGAGCTTCCTGTTTCCTTTCCCCCTCTTAGCGAGGGCCCTGGTTTCAGCAGCCAGGGATCTATTTAAGGCCGTGATCCTAGGTATGCACGGGTATACCCACCTGACTAGAGCTCCTTGACCCTTGGATTTCTAATTAACATAATATAATAGTATAAATAATAGTGACATCGGGAATGCTTGTTATTTGGTCACTCTCTCGTTCGGATCATGGTACCCTTGTGCAATTTTGGATGGGTTCAGTCATAATGCGGGCTCCGATATGAACTGCCAGTGGTATGAGACACTAGAAGAGATTGATTAAAATACCATGCAGTACTGATTGTCATTATTGTATAAATAACATGACTTACTTGATACATGTATATTATTGTTTCATTTATACTTGTTACTATTCCTGATATTTTATCCACTATCATGTCACCTATACACTTTGTTATTCTTCCTGATACTTGTTATATTTCATGTGGGGACACATATTCATGTACACGTATATTATGCTTTCCATGTATTCTGTTTTATGTATACTCTATAGACATTGTTACTTTATAACCACAACACTATAATATGGTTATTCTGTATACATCATATCTACATGTTTATATTCATCACGACACCATTATGCTACTGTTATTATTATTAGATTAAACAAGAAATGTAAATTAATAAAAACTTGCTACATGTTACTTATACACACTGATGTAATAAGGAACACTTAATACTGTATAATCTTACACATATTGAGAATAATATATAAATGGTATAACTTATTGACTGTAAGTGACTTACCTATTGTTTTTGGTAGCACAGCCCGGACTTATAAACTGATAGTAATAATATAAAATTGGATACTATTGTGGTAATAACACTGTTATAACAAGTTAGGTATTGATGATGTTAAAATATGACACTTGTATATTTCTCCCGATTGTTATTATCTTTATATTGTATCACTGATATTTAAACATGTATTATTTATTATTATTGTGATTGTATTACTATAGTACATATTACTACTTCTTTTATTTTATCACTCACTAGGTCGCTTTCTGACGACCCTGAATTTGCTTGCCCAGGTTAGAGCAGAGATTGCGTAGCATCAGATATTTTTTGAGACATTATTTAGAGATCGTCACCTTTTCTGATTCATAGGTATTTTCATAATTTGTTTCTATTTTCTTATTTATCCCGGTGTCATATCTATTATGATCACTGGCCCCTTTTGCAGATATTCTTGTACTTATATTGAAATTATTATGTACATTGTTTTTATTCCTTGTACTGAGGCTTAGCGCACGTACGTGAGAGTATTTTCACCCTGCATATGTACGTCATTTAGCTTCCCGTACCTTCGGGACTGAGGCGTGACAAAATTTGATGATATTATCTTATCTGATATATCCAGTTTTAAGATAAGATGGCTTCTAGAACCTTTAGATTTTAATCGATTTCCTTTCTTTTAAACTTTTAGATTTAATTGAATAAATCTGTCAATATCTCTTTCTTCCTTAATTATCCTGCATGCCACTAGACATGAAAATATATCAAATAACAAAGTTTTTTTATAAAATAAATGCAGAAATATGACACATGTGATATTAAATATGCAATGTGATTGTGCACGTGTATTGCACATTTTGTATCACATATGTCACATTTTTTCATTTATTTTTAAATAAAACTCTGCTTTTTAATGTATTTTCATGTTCAGTGGCATGCAGTGTAATTAACAAAGAAAATGAAGAGATTGACATATTTATCCAATTAAATCCAAATAATTCAAAAGATCAAGCAAATCAAGGGGATCAATTCAAATCCAAAGGTTCTAAAAATTATCTTATCTGAAAACTGGATATATCAAATAAGATAATATCATCTAATTTCAAGGGAAAAATGGATTGTTTGAAGACGCTATAGGTTTCACTGAAGCTAAGTGGATATCTCATCAATTCTAGAAGACAAATTGAAAATCTAAGAGGATAAATGGATAAAGAGAAGATCAACAGATGAGATAAATCAATCATATTTAGAGATAAGAAGGAAAATCCAAGTAAATTCAGAGTTTTAAATCAATTTAGACTCGAATTAAGACTGGACACTCTTTAGTATTTTAATCATAACTTTCGTTATCAAAACTCAAATCTGATGATTCAAAATAGTTCAGAAAGAAGACTTAAAGGCTACATATCTTATGGTTATCACTCTTTCTAACTCTATCATTTAATAAGTGATATTCAATAATCAACATGCCAACATATTGCAGATCAGAATTGAATTTTCACATAAAATTCTGGATAAATCAAATCAAGTTTGGAGATAAGGGGAGGATTCAAGTTTAAAAATAGCCAGCTCTTTCTATCTATCTACTCATCTTTCCTATCCATTTCTACCCTATAAATACCCCACACATCAGAGGCAGAGGAACGATCAAGCAGAGAGTAGAAGTTAGGCTATTCTGTAGTTTATAACTTAGGTTTTTTTATGTAATTTTTATTTTATTTATGTTACTGAGAGCAGAGGAGAGTTTCATGGAGGAATGAGAGTAAAGCTTGTATGGAGAGTAACACCGGTGTAAGTAAGTCTTTTCTTTCATTGTTATTTGAATCAAATTGAAGTTTCTTTTCTTCTTTACTCTTGTTATTATTTGCTTTCCTCTTCTGTATTTTTGAATCCAAATGACTCTGATAGCCTCGAGGTTGCCTTTCCCTTGCAAGCGCCATTGATAGCTTATAATTATGGATAGTCATTCCTATGCTAGTGTAGCTTGCCCCTTTATTTCGTAGTGTAAATCGAGAATTGGGAAGATCCTATTTGTCATACTTCACTCCCCTTCAAACAAAGATACATCATCAATACGAGTCAAAGGAAAGCAGGCGCCGAAGAGGTAAGTAAGTATTTTTTTAAGGTTTAACTTTATTTCTTTTTAATTTTTAGCTTAGATCACCAACATCACCATCTCACAAATCTATTCATTATTTTTCACTTTATTTGTACAAAATTATTTTCTATTTTTCTCCACCTTCTCAATCTACCACTTTCTTAAAATTTAACATAACTTATTTTCCTTTTCTTTTAAAGAATTGAAAGAAAAACTTTAATCATTTTTTGTAAACTAAAAAGAACTTAGAAAAAGCTTCCATCGCTAGTCTCTCCTAGTTGATCACGATCCGCATAGCCACTATCGATAGCGGTAACATTGAACACTTACACTTCTGTTGTGTATTCTTGAAATTTTGTATTTTCTATATGCAGGTTCTAACTCAATTAAAATTTTGGCGCCGTTGCCGGGAAGGGACGGTAAGTAATTCTCTTTTTAAATTTACTTTTTGGTTAACTTTCTTCTTTGTTCTTGGTATGCAGTGATCGATATCAAGAAAATTTTTGCTGCATTGGACATATAAGTGGCTTTGGACTCTGCTCAAGAAAGCAGAGCCCAGAAGCCCTCAGATTTGCTGCATTCACGTGACAATCTGAGTGAACTATTAACTTGTATTTTTTGCAAGTTGATTGAAGTGCAAAGCTAAATTTCTGCAGCTATTTATTTTTTATTTAACTCACTGTACATACATTTTAACCTCAACAGTAAATTTTGATGTTTGTTAAATACTAAAAATAGTTTAGACTTTACATTTAGGCACGTGTCTAATTCATTTATATTTTATATTACTATTGAAGAGTGCTAGAGCAAAGGTAAGTGTGCATAGCATGTAGTATAGGAACACTTTTGAATTATTTACATTGCTTAAGTGTTGCTTTTCATGTACACGTTGCACTAAATTGATTTAAAGGCTTGTCCTATAAACAAGATAAGGTGGGAAAGTCATTCTCCCTTAACCCACAAACAATCTCCTCACTCACTAACCCAAGCCTAACTAAAACTGAGTAGATGTTGGCTCTAAAGACATCTCAGACTTAATAGGTGACTGACCTAAGGGGAAAGTTGATTAGAATTTGACTCTTCCCAAATCGGTGTCAAAGGTTGGGGATTGATGAGGCGAAACCTAGAAAAATAATGATTTGGCATAATAAGGCCCTTTGTTTAGGCACGGATACCTCCCACTGATCTTACCCCTACCTGGTCATTAACTTGTGATTAGATTCTACAATATACCCCCCGTGGATAGTCTAACCAGTTAGGAGTAGTCTGGGTCTAAGATTTACTGATTGAGTTTAAACCTGAACACAACAAAATACAAACTTTCAAAAATACGAAATAGAAGTGCAAGTTCTTAATACTACCGCGATAGCAAGTGGCTATGTGGGTCATGATCCACAAGGAAGGACTAGGTATGGAAGCTCTTAAGTAAGTTCATTTTTTTTGAGTTTACAAAAATATGTTAGGAATTTCTTCTCAGTTTTAGGAAAAAATAAAAAGGTTAAGTTAGAAGATGTGAAGAAGATGGTAAAAGAAAAGATGATGATGATGATGATGTTGTTGTTTTATTTACAAAATAAAAAGAAAAATAAATAAAGAGGAGAATGTTGGTTTTAGAGTAGAATTCTAAACTAAAAATTAAAATAAAATAAATTTTTTTACTTGCCTCTTTCGTGCTCATATACCTTGGATCTGTCGCTACGACTTACCTAGTCTTTGAAGGTGATCAATCATGGCGTGTAGGATCTTTCTCATTCTCGATCTACACTATGAATAAAAGGGCAAGTTAAACTAATAAAGGAATGGTTGTTCATCACCATAGGCCATCAAGGGCACTTGTAATGGCGAAGCAGTCTCTTGGCTATTGGATTTACTTGGATTACAAACATATCAGAGGAAAGCAAATAAAAAAAGAATAAAAAAGAAAAAGTAACTTTCTATTCGATTAAATAATAATGAAAAAAAGATGAATACTTACACTGGTGTCACTCTCAGTATAAACTCCTTTCTCATTCCTCCATAAAACTTTTCTCTCCTCTCAGTTACATAAAAAAAAAAAATTATACTAAAAGAGAAAGAAGAACTTAGATTAAACTTATACAAGAATCTATTCTACTCTCTGCTTCATTGTCCAGTTTGCCTCTGAATTTGCAGGTATTTATAGGAGAAATGGGGAGGGGAGAGCACGGTTAAGGATGAGACCAAATTGCTATCTCAACAAAAAAAAGATCTTCTGATAATGTTGGAGATAAGGTTGGAGATATGGACAAAATCGCTTGCCAACAGAAAAGATCTTCTGATAAGGTTGGAGATAATGTTGGAGATAAATATTTGTTTATCTCTTGATCTTCAATTGGATTGTGTCTTATCTCACTAAATCTTTTAAATATATATCTCAATCCTTTAGATATCTCTTTGTATATTGATAGAATTGCCTTTGGACTTCTGGATTTGCCTTTATCCTCATTTATCCTTGTTAATTCTCCAAGCTAACCAACTAGATCTTCAAAAATCTGATTTAAACTGAATTAGATCTGAATTTATCCTCTCTGATATGCTTAATCTTCATTTGTAATTTAAATCCTCCCAGGAATCTGATTTAGTTGGCTTGGATTTGTGATTTATCTTCTCCTTTTATCTCCTGTACAAATTACGTATTAAGACAGTATAATTGCAGGATTTATTACAGAATAGGTGTAGGAATGTAATAATAAATATGCAGTATATGTGTCCAAACACACCCCCACACATATCCTTTGCTCGTCCTCGAGCAAACAATAAAACAGAACTAACCTAGCTCACTTTCGTAGGAATCACGGTTGCACTTAGCATGTGCAACAAGCCGTTAAACCTCTAGATTACCCTAGAGGACGAATTTTATCTCGTGAGAATTTTCAGTGAATTACACCCACAAAATTCAAAAAGAAAGAGAAACAAAGTGTTAGTATTTTTGAAAATCATTTTGAAAAAGAGAGAAAATATTTGAAGTATTATTGTAAGAGTTCATGTAATCTATAAGTTATAAAAAACTGAATTTTCATTCCTAAACTTAGTCTCTATTCAAAAACTTATTATCAATCAAGGTAAGTAGTCAAACTGTATTTCTCATCTAGTCTATTACTTTACCCAAAATCATATGCACCTTCGTGACCGTGAAATTTTGACTAAGGGTTCTTTAACTCTAACTCTTATGCCTTATTATATATATATATATATATATTATATATATATATATATATATAATATATATATATATATATATATTATTTTTTTGGTGGTATTATTCCTTAGTTCTATTAGGCTTTCTAATTTGCCATGTAATGAGTCTTTAATCGATGACTCCCAAATCGGACGATCTTAGGGTACCGGGTGAGAAAAACACCCCAAGGACTTAAAGACTCGAGAAAATAAGACAACAAAACTAAGAATTTTATTATATGGACACTTTTAGGCGTGAATACTTATGCTTTATGAAGCATAAATACCCAGCTTAATTAGAGAAATTTGATAAATATATATATATGTATATATATATTTATAAGACATAAGAATCTTTGTTTTTGAATCCTAAGTGTGTAAGCGTTATAAAGTTGCATATTTCATCAAGGTAAAGATCAAGACTAAATTACTTTTTCAAGTTTTCTTCCTAACCCTAGAAATCAAACAAATAATCTTATTTTGACCAAGTATAAGAAATTCTAATTATGATTTTCTTATTCTTTAAAATTGATTTAATTTCTTATTAAAAAATATGTCAAAATATTGTTCCTCTTTTCAAAAGTTTTTAAAGGCAAAGAAAATGTTAATTTTTTAAATAAAAATGAAACCTATGTTATGTTAGAACCCTACCCCACGCCTATCTCATACATTTTCCTTAATGTATAAATGAATGCATAAATATATGAAAAAAAGAAAAGGAAAATATTTCCTTAAGGTGGTAGTTCCAGTGATGGTCGGATTGGGCCAAGCATTGCTACCCAATCAAGATAATGTGGTGGTTCACGGAACCCACCTTTATTGACCTCTTTTCTATATATATAATTACAATCCCTAATATGAATAGGATCATGAAAGACCCTATAATGAAACTCATTCCCTTTACATGACCAGTCTTGAAAAATCATCACGAAGTCATTATGGTCTATACCTATGTCTAATAAAGAATGTGACTTGGTGGAATGGTATTTGGGTTCAAGAATGATAGGTTCGGGAACAATTATTAACTAAAAAAAAATCTACTTTGGGTTCGAGAGTCAGTTCTGGTTCAAGAGTTGAGTCCCAATCCAAGAATTGAAATTCATATTTTTTTCCCATCAATGGAATGTGACTATCTAAAATTTGTAATTCAATTTCCAGATCTATAGGTACGAAATAAATGTTGGCTCAAAAAATTGGTCCAAATAGAGTAAGGATACCAGAGTCAACATAGATTCAAAGATGAGAACTGAATCACAAGATTGGGGATTGAGGTCACATTCACATTCAAGTTCAATCTCATTGAATAGAAAACTTTTCAATTTGTCCGAGGTTTAGAATTGGTCAAGTTCAAGTTTGTGTAATAAAATTGAATCTTGGTGAAAGTCTTCAAGATTCCATGATTATTTATTTCATCAATATGTCTAGAAGTGTCAAGAATAGTCAAAGATTGGGTAGAGAGAGTTTTCTTATTCCTACGCATGTTTTCCAATCGACTAAATCTTGCTTCTATCATATTTAAAGGATCACTTGGGAATTGAATCACGAATTCTGTATTCTTTTCTAAGTCGGTATATTCTTCTTGAAAATAGAGTAAGGATCTTTACTTTGAATATTTTTATAGGATCTTGAGCCTTCTAGAATTTAAATTCGTCACTCAAGCTCTTCTAAGGCTTCCATCCTCTTTTCCTAGTCAATTGACTCTTCTAATGGTTGTTCGAGAGAAGGAGTATATAAAGCTGGATGTTGGTAAGGTGGTTAACTATATGACTCGGGAGAGTTGTATCCCTACTGACTCTGTGAAGAGTGGTGATGATTGTTTCAGTATTGTTCATAGTATTAGGACTAGGACATATATTGATTCCTATAAGACCAATCTAGCATACTTGGTTGGTTAAAGTTATGATATGCCGTGTTGGTAATATCCAAGTCAAAAGAGGTCGAGGTGAAATATGGATCATTATTTGCATATGAATAATTGTAATTATAATCCATATCATCAAGATGTCAAAAATAAAAAACAAAAACAAGCAAATAAACAAACAAATAAAAAGGAAAAAAGATTTAGCCTAAGTTAGGATAGACCTTAGACCTAGACAACTCCTAACTGGTTAGACTATCGACGGGGGTATATTACAGAATCTGACCACAAGTTAATCGGTCAGGTAGGGGTAAGATTGGTGGGAGGTATTCGCGCTTAAAAGCGACGGGCCTAATTAAACCAAACCACGAACCTTCGAGGTTTCGCCTCTCAATCTCTAACCTTTGACACTGAATTTGAAAAAAGTCAAATTCTAATCAACTTCCCTCTTAGGTCAGTCTCCTATTGAGTCTGAGATGTCCTGAGGGCCAACGTTTACTCAGTTTTAGTTAGGCTTGCGTTTGTAAGTGAGGAGATTGTTTGTGGGCTAAGGGAGGGTAATGACTTCCCCACCTTATCTTATTTATAGGACAAGCACTTAAATTAATTTAGTGCAACATGTACATGTATATGAAAAGCAACACTTAAGCAATGTAAACAATTCAAAAGTTTTCCTATACTATATGCTATGTACATATACCTTTACTCCAGCACTCTTCAATAGTAATGTAAAAGATAAATGAATTAGACACATGCCTAAATGCAAGTCTAAACCATTTTTAACATATACAAACAATCACTTTACTGTTGAATTAAATATAGTGTGTAAAATAAATTAATAAGGAAATCTAATACATACAGAAGCTATATTTTGCAGTGTGAAAGCACCGGCAAAAAGATCAATTAGTAGTCCACCACAAATGCCGCGAAAACACGACTTTTGCCGCGTTTGAGTGGCACAATTATGGGCTCTGATACTCTGCCTTCTTGGGCAGTGGCACAGAGTAGCAATATTGTTAGTCCAAAGGCCCATCACTCTAGTTTTGATGATGATTAACTCATGTCGTTATAGTACTAATAATCTTGTGTTTAATTAGTGTCAGATATTTGATTAAAATCTTAGTTGGTGTTTAGCTTCAACAAAGGATTTAAAGTCAAGTTTTGGAGCTAGCACGTGTTGATTCAAGAGCTCGCGCCTTAAGGTTGCATCAAGTACTCAAGAGAAGTCTAGCTCTTTGGATTAAGATTTGGACCAAGTCAAGAAGGAGAAGAAGACCTTCAAGGGAAGATTTCCAAGAAGACTTGTGTCTAGGTTATTTGTAGTAAGATTTTATTTTTAGATAAAATGTAAAGGATAGATTAGTTGGTTGATTGCTCAAGTTCATATACACTCACACACAAGATTTATATGTGTTTTCATAATAGAGCTTTCATTTTGGAAAATACCGTTTTGGTTTCAAAATACCGTTTTGGTTTTTAAGCTTAGAAATATACATGTGTTTTTATCAAAACATAATTTAGAGCTTAATGTCAAAACATAGATATTTCATCATATATGTGTAGTGGATCATATCCATACACAGTAAGCTTCAAAAGTGTTTAAAATATCTTATTTTTTATTTGGAGGAGTTTTGAAAAAATCGGTTTTCAATTTGGAAAAATTGTTTTGGAAAAATACAGATTTTTGTCTAAGGCAAAACTCCCATATTACAAAAATAGTTCAAAATGTTTGTAACATATTTTGATTTTTAATAAAAAATATTTGTATATCAAAGTATATCAATGAACTAATTTTTGTAAAATTTATGAGAATTTATGGGATTTTATTGAAGGAAAAAGACTGAGTTTTAAATCCCTAAAATAGTTGGACTGGCCTTCTACCGGTCGACCGATGTGCGCAAAAGTGCATAGCGAAGGGCCGGTTGACCGCACGGTCGATCGCCAAAGAGCCTCTGCTCTCTGAAAATGGCCCGGTCGACCGGGTGGTCGACCGCGTGGTCATTTGCCAGTTTACGGTCGACCGGCCGGTCGACCGCTGGCACAACGGTCAGAAATCTGACCGTTGGCCGGTCGACCGGGCGGTCGACCGCCAGCAGTCCAGACTGCTGAGTTGGCCTTCAACGGCCACATTTTTGAAGCCTATAAAAGGGGCTTCTCTTGGACTGTTTTAGACAAGATTTCAAGTAGGTTTTTAAGCTAGTTTTTCATACACATCTAAATGTTTATCTCCACTTGTTTTAGACCCAAATACTTCCATATCAAAAGGAGAGTTTTTCAAGAGTGTTTTGAAAAAGAGATTTCTTGAGTTTTTCACCACCAAATCAATCCTTTTTTTCTCACATACACTTAAGCTATCCATTGCTATATCAATCCTATAGGGATCTTTATTGTGAGAGAGTTTTAGGTGATCAAAGTGTTTCGATCACCAAAGTGTTCTTCTTTGTATTTGAGGAGGCAGACTTGTGGGTTCGCGTTATTTCGAGTTCTAGTGAGAGCTCGGTGTAGAGGTGCGGCCTCGACAAGCTAGTGTGATTGCGGTTGTGGTTCTTGCGGGAACAAGAGAGGGACTAGTGAGTCCAAGGAGTTCTAGTGTGGACTTGTTGTAGGTGTTGTGGCACCGAGTGATCCGGTGGGATCGGTTTATAGTAGAAATCCTTTATAGTGTTGAAGGCGGGGACGTAGAGCAAGGATGCTCGAACCTCGAAACAATTCTCCCGTGTTTGCGATTGCTCTCTCTATCTCTCACTTGTGTTTATATCTTGCTTGCTTATATTGCTTTCATTTTTATATGCTTGATATATACTTGTGCTCAAATTGATATATGCTTGGGTTTGTTTGCTTACACTTGTATTCAACCAAGAGAGCCATAGCGGCACCTCAACTCTTATCTAGAGGAATCTTTAGGAGATAGTTCAGAGCCCTTCACCAAGAATTTGGCTACACTCTTGTGTTATACTTGGTGTGTTTAGTATAAGAATTTTTAGTTTGCATAAATAGTTTTAATTCCACATTAATTCACCATTAGATTAGCTAGTCACCTATTCACCCCCTCTAGGTGATTTTAAATATGTCAACTGCAGCTCTTCGATTCCTAAATTCAGCCCTTGCACACAAAAACTAAGAAGAAAAAGTTAAATTGTTTAAGTCAAAAAAGAAAATGAAAACTTACCGTTCCTCCCCAGCAACGGCGCCAAAATTTTGATTGAGTTTAAACCAGCACACAAAAAAATACAAAATTTCAGAAATACAAACTAGAAGTGCAAGTTCTCAATACTACCGCGATAGCAACTGGCTATGCAGGTCATGGTCCACAAGGAGGGACTAGCGACGGAAGCTTTTAATTAAGTTCATTTCTTTCTGAGTTTACAAAAATATGTTAGTAATTTCTTCTCAGTTTTAGAAAAAAAATAAAAAGATTAAGTTAGAAGATGTGAAGAAGATGGTAAATGAAAAGATAATGATGTTGTTGTTGTTCCTATTTTTTTTTACAAAGAAAAAGAAAAAACTAAATAAAGAGGAGAATGTTGGTTTTGGAGTTGAATACTAAACTAAGAATTAAAAGAAAACTAAAAATTCTTACTTATCTCTTTCGTGCTCATATACCTTGGATCCGTCGCTATGACTTACCTAGTCTTTGAAGGCGATCAAGCATGGCGTGTTGGATCTTCTCCGTTCCCGATCTACACTATGAATAAAAGGGCAAGCTAAACTAACAAAAAAATGGTTGTTCATCATCATAGGCCATCAAGGGCACTTGCAATGGCGAAGTAGTCTTAAGGCTATTGGATTCACTTGGATTACAAACACATCAGAGGAAAGCAAATAAAAACAAGAATAAAGAAGAAAAAGTAACTTTCGATTTGATTAAATAACAATGAAAGAAAAGATGAATACTTACACCGGTGTCACTCTCAGTATAAGCTCCTTTCTCATTCCTCCTTGAAAGTATTCTCTCCTCTCAGTTACATAATAAAAAATAAAAATTACATTAAAAGAAAAAGAATAATCTAGGTTAAACCTATACAAGAATCTATTCTACTCTCTGCTTCGTTGTCCAGTTTGCCTCTAAATTTGCAGGTAATTATAGGAGAAATGGGGAGGGAAGAGCATGCTTGAGGATGAGATCTAATCGCTATCTCAACAAAAAAGATCTTCTGATAAGGTTGGAAATAAGGATGGAGATATGGACAAAATCGCTTACCAACAGAAAAGATCTTTTGATAAGGTTGGAGATACTGTTGGAGATAAATATTTATTTATTCCTTGATTTTCAGTTGGATTTTGTCTTATCTCTCTAAATCTTTTAAATATACGTCCTAATTCTTTAGATATCCCTTTTGTATATTGATAGTTGCTTTGGACTTTTGGATTTGCCTCTATCCTCATTTATCCTCGTTGATTCTCCAAGCTAACCAACTGGTCTTCAAAAATTTGATTTTAACTGAATTAGATCTGGGTTTATCCTCTCTGATATGCTCAATCTTCATTTGTGATTTAAATCCTCCAAAGAATCTGATTTAGTTGGCTTGAATTTGTGATTTATCTTCTCCTATCATATTCTGCATAAATTATGTATTAAGACGGCATAATTGCAAGATTTATTACAGTATGGGTCTAGAAATGTAATAACAAATATGCAATATATGTGTATAAATATCTACCCTAACTTAGGCTAGATTTTTCTCTTTTGTGTATTTGTTTGTTTTTCTTTGTTTATTTTTTATATTTCTTGTATGATATGACTTATAACAACAAGTTTTTCAATTTTAATGATAATTCATATTACACCCCGACCTCTTTTGACTCGGATATTACCAACCCGGTATATAATAACTTTAACTAACCTAGTGTGCCTGATTGGTCTTATCCGAATCAATACATGCTCAGTCCCAATACTATGAACAAGACTAGATAATCATCACTACTTTTCATAGAGTCAACTGGGATATAACTCTCCCGATTCATATTACAACCATCATTCCAACATTCAACCTATAATTTTCCTAGTTATGATCAACCAATAGAAGAAAAATCTGAGGTTATGAAAAGTATAGAAGCCATAATTGAGTCCCAAGAACAAAAGCTGAAAATGATGGACTCATAATTCCCACAAGACTCCCAAATCTAAGATTCTTACTCCATGTTCCAAGTCCCACAACAAGAAGAAGAACCTATGGACTCAAATAGGAGTATGGAAAACCTGATTCAGTCTGAAAATAATTTTTTTCAATCTATTGATAGGCTAGAAGCACAAATGAGCCATTATATCGACATAGTGAAAGATAAAAATGAGAAAACTCTACCTAACACATGTTCGACCCTTCCAGATTGCCCTAACCATATTAATAGGAACGAAGAATCTTGGTGTCTTGGAGACTTTAATCAAGACTCAACACATAAATTTGAACTTGACCAATTCCAAACCTTAGGCAAATTGGCAAGTTTTCTATTGAATGAGATTAAACTTGAATGTGATGTGACCCTAATCCCCAACCTTGTGATTCAGTTCCCATCTTCGAATCTATATTGATTCCGGTATCCTCACCCAATTTGGACCAATTTTCAGAGCCAATATTTATTCCTGTACCCATAGATCTAGAAATTGAATCACTAATTTTGAATAGTCAGATTCCATTTATGAGAAAAGAATGTGAATTTCAATTATTTAATTGGACTCAACTCTTTAATCAAAATAGACTCTTGAACCCAAAGTTATTTTTCCCGACTTAGTATTGATTACAAAACCTATCACTCCTGAGCTCAAGTCAACCATTCTACCTAGTCAAATTCTTTTGCTGGACACAGGTATAGACCATGATGACTCCGTGATGATTTTTCAAGACTGGTCATGTAAAAGGAATAAGTTTCTTGATAGGATCTTTCATGATCCTATTCATATTGGGGAGTGTAAATCTGTAAATAGAAAAGAGGTCAATAAAGGTGGGTTTCATGAACCACCACATTATTTTGATTGGGTAGCAATGCTTGGACCAATCCGACCCCCTCCGGAACCACCACCTTAAGGTAATATTTTTCTTCCCTTTCTTCTTTTTCATGTATTTATACATTTATTGAGGATAATGCATGAGATTGGTGTAGGGGTGGGTTCTAACATAACATAGGTTTTCTTTTTATAAAAAAAATAAAAAATAAACATTTTCTTTGCCTTTAAAAACTTTTGAAAAGAAGAACAATATTTTGACATATTTTTTGTAAGAAATTAACTCAAATTTAAGGAATAGGACAATCATAATTAGGATTTCTTATAATTGGTCAAAATAAGATTATTTGTTTGATTTGTACTGTTAAGAAGAAAACTTGGAAATATAATTGTCTTGATTTTTCCTTGATGAAATATGAAACTTTATAACACTTGCACACTTAGGGTTAAAAAATCAAAGATTCTTATGCCTTATTAAATATATATATATATATATATATATATATATATATATATATATATATATAAAATTATATACATCAAAAATCTTCTGATTTTAGCTGGGTATTTATGCCTCATAAAGCATAAGTATTCACGTCTAATAGCGGTCCAAATAATAAATCTTTAGTTTTGTGGCCTTGTTTGCTCTAGTCCTTAAGTTCTTAGGGTGTTTTCTCACCCGCTGCCCTAAGATCGTCCGGTTTGGGTGTCACCGACTAAAGGCTTATTACATGGACAGATTAGCAAGCCTAATAGAACTAAGGAATAATACCATCAAAAATATAAAAAAAATAAGGCATAAGAGTTAGAGTTAAAGAGCCCCGAGTCAAAATTTCACGGTCACAAAGGAGCATATGATTTAGGATAAAGTAATAGACTAAATGAGAAATACAAGCTCAACACCTTACCTCGATTGATAATAAATTTTTGAATAGAGATTGAGTTTAGGAAGGAAAAATTATGTTGTCCTATAACTTACAGATTACTTGAACTCTTGTAATAATACTTCAAATATTTTTCCTTTTCAAAGTATTTTTCAAAAATTCTAACTCTTTGTTTCTCTTTCTTTATATATTTTATAGGTGTAATCTATTGAAAACTCTCACGAGACAAAACTCGTCCTCTAGGGTAACCTAGAGGTTTAACGGCTTGTTACACAGGCTAAGTGCAAAGTGATTCCTACGAAAGTGAGTTAACGTTAGGTCAGTTTTATTTTTCTTTTCTTTTTGTTTTGCTCGAGGACGAGCAAAAGATAAGAGTGAGGGTGTGATTGTATACGTGCATTGCACATTTTGTATCACATATGTCACATTTCTTCATTTATTTTTAAATAAAACTTTGCTTTTTAATATATTTTCATGTTCAGTGATATGCAGTGTAATTAACGAAGAAAATGGAGAGATTGACAGATTTATCTAATGAAATCCAAATAATTCAAAAGATCAAGCAAATCAAAAGGATCAATTCAAATTTAAAGATTCTAGAAGTTATCTTATCTGAGAACTTGGTATACCAGATAAGATAATATCATCTAATTTTAAAGAAAAATAGATTGTTTGAAGACCTTATCGATTTCGCTGAAAATAAGTGCATATCTCATCAATTCTAGAAGACAAATTGAAAATTCAAGAGGATAAATGGATAAAAAGAAGATCGATGAATGAGATAAATCAATCATATTTAGAGATAAGGAGAAAAATCTAAGTAAATTCGGAGTTTTAAATCAGTTTAGACTCGGATTCAGACTGAACACTCTTTAGAATTTTAATCATAATTTTCGCTATCAAAACTCAAATCTAACGATTCAGGATAATCCAGAAAGAAGATGTAAAGGGCTATAATGCTTGTGTTGATCGTTCTTTCAAATTTTATTATTTAATAAGTGATATTCAATAATGAACACGCCAACAAGCTGCAAATTAGAATTGAATTTTCACATAAAATTCTAGATAAATCAAATCAAGTTTGGAGATAGGGGAATGATTCAAATTTAGAAATAGCCAGCTCTCCTATCCTCCACTCATCTCCTATATCCATTTCTACCCTATAAATACCCTACACATCAGAGGCAGAGGGACGATCAAGTAGAGAGTAAAAGTTAGGCTATTTTGTAGTTTGTAACTAAAGCTCTTTTTGTTTTCTTTTATGTAATTTTTGTTTTAATTATGTAACTAAGAGAAGAGGAGAGTTTCATGTAGGAATAAGAGCAAAACTTGTACTAAGAGTGATACCGGTGTAAATAATTCTTTTCTTTCATTGTTATTTGAATCAAATTGAAGTTTTTTTTTCTTCTTTACTCTTATTTTTATTTTCTTCCCTTTCTGTGTTTGTAAATCCAAATGACTTTGATAGCTTTGAAGTTGCCTTCCCTTTGTAAGTGTCGTTGACGGCTTATGGTGATGGATAACCATTTCTATGCTAGTATAGCTTACCCCTTCATTTCGTAGTGTAAATCAGGAATGAGGAAGATCCTATTTGTTATACTTCGCTCACCTACAAACAAAGGTACATCGTCTATACGGGTCAAAAGTAAGCAGGCACCGAAGAGCTAAGTAAGTATTTTTTAGGGTTTAACTTTCTTTCTTTAAAATTTTTAGTTTAGATCACCAACATCACCATCTCGCAACTCTATTCATATTTTTCACTTTCTTTGTTCAAACATTTTCTATTTTTCTTCACCTTATCAATCTACCACTTCTTAACAATATAACAAAACTTAATTTTCTTTCTTTTAAAGAACTGAAAGAAGAACTTTAACTATTTTTTGTGAACTAAAGAGAACTTACAAAAAGCTTCCATCGCTAGTCCCTTATTGTGTATCACGACCCGCATATCCACTAGCTATAGAGATAGCATTGAGTACTAGCACTTCTGTATTCTTAAAATTCTGTATTTTCTGTGTGCAGGTTCCAACTCAATCACATGTACGTGTACGATCAATTCTCTTTAAAAAAAATATTTAAAAATAAAAAAGAAAATGAGCTTTTGTAAAATCAATTGAGTATAGTTCAAAAGAAAAAGAAAGTTTATCTATTTCTCTTCAAATGACTCAAAAAATTTTTGATGCTTATAAAATTTCTTATAAAGCTAAGTTTCCAAGTATTAATGAAATTGAGATTTTCTTAATGAAAAATAAAATTAATGCTTTGAGTAATATTTTGAAGAAATGTGAATTGATAAGATTAAACTAGAATCTATATTTTCAAAGAGACAAATTCAAAGGAAACTATCACCACATGTTTCACATACACATTTTGCTTACACACAACATGCTCATCATGCTCATTTTAGCCCAAAGGCCCTTTATCTTAGTTTGATGATGACTAATTTATGAAGTGAAGTTACTAATGATCTTGTGTTTACTAAATTTCAGTTATTGATCAGGATCTTAGTAGGTTTTAGCTTCAACAAAGGATTCAAAGTCAAGTTTTGAAGCTAACACGTGTTAATTCAAGAGCTCACGCTTCAAGATCGCATCTAGTACTCGAGAGGAGTCAAGCTCATGGATCATGTTTGGATCGAGTCATTTTGGAGATAAAGATATATAAGAAGACTTTATTTAGGTTTGTTTAGTTTAGATCTTGTGTAAGAATAGTTTAGTTTTGATATGCTCAAGTACACACACACACACACACACACACACACAAGTTTAATAGTTTTAGTTTCGGTTTAACCGTTTTGAATTTTCAAGAATACATCTTTCTCTTTTAATGAATAAAGTTAATCAAAAGAAGTTATGTGGTTTAATGTATATTAGATTTCATCCATATACATCTATACTTCATATACTTAGAAAACCTATTTTGATGTATCTAGTTCATGTGTTTAAAGTTTTGCTTTTATCAAGACTTATTTTGAGATTTAATGTCAAAATTATAGATATACAATTTATATGTATATTGAATTCTATCCATACACACTAAGTCTAAAATGTGTTTCAAATTTCCTGTTTTTGTATCTATACAGTTTGAGGAAAAATTGAATTTCCATTTAAATGTTTGATTTTTGGAAAATACGATTTTCATTTAAGCTTAACATTCTAAGCCTAAAAAATAGTTCAAATTATTTGTAATATGTGATGAATTTTGATCACACATATTTGTACTTTAAAAACTTTACATGAACTTATTTTTGTTGATTTTATGAATTTTTATGAGAATTTATAGGTATTTAAAAGTCCAAATATTTAATCCTATAATCCTCAACGACTATATTTTCAAACCCCTATAAATATGGGTTTTGAGGCCAGTTTTGTATAAGATTTCTAAGAGCTTTATTTTTCATCTTCTCAAGTATTTTCAACAAGTTTTTGAAAGAAGTTTTTGGCCAAAATTTTTCATCTTTATTTGTTTCAATGTTTTTGCAAAATCAAAGAAAATAAAGTCTTTAGGAATTTTATTTTGTTCCTCATTTTCATATCTATCAATAAGTTTTTCTAAGTGGTTTCTTTTCCAAACACTTTGATTTGTCACATACTTGAGCCTCTCAATTCAAAATCTATCTTTAGGATCTTTGTTTTATGAAAAAATTATTTGTGGTCTCTTTAGATCACTAAAAGTTGTGTGTGATCATTTGGATCACCAAATTGTAAACTTTTTCTTTACTTTGTGCTTGACTTTGTGCCTTCCCTCTTGTATAGAGGTGTTTGAGAGTTGGAGTTATGAACTCTTTTGTGTAAGTTGTAATTCCTCAGTGGATGTCCCTTTATGGAAGATCCAATAGTGGATAGTGGAAAATTTTTGTGTGAAGTCGGGAATGTAGAGCAGTGGCTCGAACCTCAAAACATATCTTGGTATTTGCATTTGAATCTTCTATCTCTCAGCTCTCTCTTTATATCTTACATTACTTTTATTGCTCATTCATATACATGCTAGATATTGTTTGTGTGCTTACACTTGTGTTCAACCAAGAGAGCTATTGAAGCTCCTCAACTCTTAATTTAGAGAAATCGTAAGGAGAAGTTTCAGAGCCCTTCACGGGGAATTCGGACTCACTCTTGATTATAAATTGTGTGTTTGCAATTAAGTTTTTTAATTTCGCATTATTTATCTTAGATTAGCACTACACCTATTCACCCCGCTCTAGATGTACTTTCAATTGGTATTAGAGCTAGCGCTCCTGATATTCGTTTTAACCACCTAGGAGTGATCCTCATTTGCTAATCAATATATTTGCATTGCACACATATTAGTTTGCACTCATGGATTATCTTGCTTTACCTATGTTTGATGAATCTAACATAGATATGTGAAATTTAAAATGAGTTCATATTTAAAAGCCCTAGAATTGCATGTTTATCTTGCTACTATCAAAAAATCTTATATTGATAATGGCAAGTACCTAGAGACCAATGCACAAGCCATGGAGGCACTTAAGCACACACTTAGCAAAGAACATATTTCTTTGATTTCTCATTGTGATTCCGCTTTTACAGTATGGAACGCTTTGACCTCTCTGAAGGAACAAATGTCTAACGTTTTGGAGGAGGATCTATTGGAGATGAGTCCGACCAAGCTTGCTACATAGTCCAAGGGAATGACTCTCTTGAGGTAATTTTGAACACTCATCTACTTGATTGTGCTAGCTCTTCTAATGATCATCATAATAATATGAATGCATATGCTTTGAATGAAGAGCTTTCAATATTTTGTGAAAACTTGATTTTCAAATATAAACTTTTGAAAAAGAAGAGTTGGATTTAAAGAAAGAAAATAAAAATTGGTTTTCAAAGCTTGATCTTGTTTTGAAGGAAAAAGTTGAGATTTCAAGTGAAAGGGATTCCTTGAAAACCCAACTTGATCTTTCTTTGAAAGAAAATAAAATTAAAAAAATAATTTTGATTTAATTTTGAAGAAGAATAGTTTTTATTTTCAAAACTTTGATTTAGTTTTAATAGAAAATGATTCTTTGAAAAACAAAATTGTTTTAATTTCTAAAGAATAGACAGCATTATTTTAGAAAATATTTCTTTGCAAAATAATTTCTTCTCATTCTTATCATGCTCCTATTAATTCATTTTCTCATGTTAAGAAATAGTGTTTGCTCCATATTTTCTTCTATTAAAAATGATATTTGTGTTTTGAAATTTTTTTTGATTGTTTGGGCTCCACTTTGAGCCAATGTGCTATGAACTACACAAGATTGGAATTTATGTTTCAGAAGAAACATATTTGACATATGCATGCACACTCATCATGCTCACACACATAACACCATGTATGCTAGAGTGTACACTTGTACACATTGTGGTCATACGGGTCACCTTACAAAATTTTTATAAATAAATTAAATACTTTAAATTTTGTAAGTAAAAATATTTGGGTTAGAAAGGTGCTAACCCCCATGGACTCAAGAAAGTTTGGGTACTAAAATCCATCCCTATTTCATTTAATGTAGGTGTGGGCTCTCACAAGATATGAAAGTTTTGGTGCATTGATGGTGGATGCGTTCTGAGCTCAATAGACACAATATTGGATGCATCACTATCAAGGGAGTTTTGGTGGGGAGGACCACCATGTTTGGAGAAATAGAGACTAATCATACCGGTGTTGGTAACTATCTCTATCCTCCTTACTTTGTTTACATGCTTTCATTGATGATTTTTAGCATGTCATGATTTTCATGTTCATTTATTTAAATGCAATATTTATAAGACATGTGATATACATAGATAGTATTTGAGATATACTCATGTTTATATGGATTCATATTTATGTGTTCTCACTATTGTTTAGCTATGTATGCATATTCTTGTTGTAATAGCACTTGCATTTATGATAATAATTATATTTATTTATTTACTATGATTTGATGTTTTTGTGCTTATCATGTTTTGATTACATGTTTAGATGTAATTTTCATTAAAACTTGTGTTATACTTATACAAGTAGTGAGCTACACTTGATTATTATATTTAAGTGCTTCATTACTCATTTGTACTTATTATATGTATTTGTATAATCTAATCATGATGATTCTTGTATTTTCACTTGTATTCTTATTTTTGTGTATTTGTGTTTAGCTTCATGTATATGTAAATTTTATTTTAAAACTATATGATTAACATGTTCTATCCTTGAGTCACTTGTTTTATATGCCATGTACTATTTTAAAGACTCAATTATGTTTGAAATAAATATGTATGCTTTAGTTTTGACAAAACATATATATGCCTTCAAGTTAGTTTTGATGATTTTTCTATTTATGAAAATGGAATTTATTTATTTTAATTGAGCTTCATTGTCTTATCTCCATGATTATGTTTATTACATGATTTTTATACACTCTATATTTTATGTTTATTCATGATTTTGAATTCATGAGAATTAATGTGCTTTATAGCTCTTTAAGTGTCAAATTATTGTGTATTTGTAGGATCTAAAAATTACGTCAACACAACACTAGAATAAAGAATGATTAGCATTAAATATAAACTTGCACAAAAGGAAATTAAATCACAGAAAGTAAATTAAACGCAAACACAAGTGATTTATCCTGATTCGGTCCTCTTGACCTACATTAGTCCCGAAGCCACCCGCTTGAGATTTTTCTTATCCTGATTTTGTACACCAAAAACCAACACTTGTACATCAACTTGACAAATCCCTTTGCCAAATGTATACAACTCTTCTTACACCAAGAAGACAACAAACCCTTATACAACTTCTGTTCAACCCGAAGACGCTCTTATACAATTTGTCTCTTTGAGTAATTACAATCAATCCTATAAGCCTTGAGACTGTATGTGATCATGAACAAGGACTCTTATAGGTGGAATCTCAGAATTCTTCACTAAAGGATTGGAATTTGAGTGAAGAATAAAAAGTGAAAATAATTTTCTGAAAAATAGATTTTTGAACAGAGTTTTT